>VZUI01071756.1:0-35561 GCA_013401135.1 Cettia cetti
CTGCGCAGTGGAAATCCGCACCGGGGAGCTGCTGAGGGGCGCCGTTGTCATGTGAAAGCGCACATGCTCTGCCATTCACGCGGCACCCCCCTCTCTTCTGTCTCCGCGTGTTTTTCCTGTTTTTTCCTAACGTAACTCCTTTCCTCCTCCTGCTCCCCTGCTCCGCTCGGCCGCCCAGGCGCCCCCCGCAGAGGCTCCGCCGCGGGCAGTCTCGGGGCGCCCGCCCCGGCGCAGCGCGCCCGGCGGCGGGGAGCCCGCGGAGCCGCGCCTCGCGGAGCCGCCCCGGAGGAATGGTTTTCCCGGCGGAGCAGAGCTGCGGCGGCTGCCACCTTCGCGGGTGTTGAGACGGGATTTGTGCGGTGCGGTTCCTGGGCTCCTAGCTTCATGACTGCGCGGAGCGGGGAACCAACACCATGCGAGGTAAGCGGGCCGGGGGGCGGCTCTCTTTTGGGAAAGCTGCTGGGGAACGGGCTGGTGAAGAGATTTCGTACTAGGGGAGAGGTCCGGGGGAGAAAGTTGGTGGGTCGTGCCCGCCCGCCGGCGTGGCTGCTGACGGTGCGATTCCTGCACCCGCGGGGGCCGCGACCCACACGGAGCAACCTTCCGCGGCAGATGGTGGGCGGACACCCCTCGCGTACCTGTCCTGGGAAGCCCGGCGCCGCCCTGGCCCGTGGCGGGCAGGCAGAAGGGAGGCTCAGGTGGTTGGCAGTGTCTGTGCCGTGAAGTCCCCACCTGCAGCTACCCGCGGGGCGCGGCAGGTGTCCCGTACGGCGGCACCCTCTTCCGCTTGGTTCCGACACGGAGAGGGGCTTCCCATTTCTCCCCAGAAGTTAACTGGACTTTGTTCCCCAACCCGCACGTCGCCTGAAGGCCCCCATTGCCTATGGATTGCTAACGGGGGCGGGAAGGGTTGCGCTGGCCGGGAGCCCCCTTGCTGTGCCCGAAAGTCCCTCCGGGCCCCCGAGTCTGTGCTGCCTGCACATCCCTGTCGTAGAGGGCGGGGAGAGGCTCCTCCAGAGCTTGCAGCCTCAGCCGGTGGGAGTCCCTCCGGAGAACAGAGTATCCTCACCGACGGGACACCCTCAGGCACGGAGAACTGTTTGTTCGGTGAGGCTGGAGAGAGGCTGCATGCTGGCACGCCGGGCACCCAAGTGGGTGCGGAGGGCATGGGAATGCTTGTTTCCGTGTCTCCCAGGGCCAGACTCCCCTGGGCCCCATCTGCGGTCCAGGCGAACACCGGACCGGAGCAAGAACAACTCGGGCGTTCGCAGGAGTTACACAGGTCCACCACCCCCCCATCTTCCGTATTGCCCTTTATCACTCAGTTTGGCAGAGTGGTTGTTTGCCTCACCCATGGTTTGGTGAAAGGGACAAAACGTAGTCTCTACCACGGTATTGGAACGGAGGAGAACGGCTCATGGTCAGTGGAACGCGCTCGGGGCTGACAGCGACACTGCATGCAGATTTCTTGATCTTTCGTTTAAGGACGGGGGTCACACACACTAGAAAGAACTTCTAGCTAGAATTTCATCTTGTTCGATGTCAGCTCCTGTAACAGCGTGTGTTAACAGCACTAAAACATCACACGTGTAATTCGCATTAAAGGAATTGTAACTATGACATTTGCACAGATCAATTTAAAAAGACCTTTTCCCTCAGCGTTCTTTGTTATGGTGTTGGTTGTGGGGCATCTGACAAGAACTTGCCAAACGGTGTTTCCTCAGAGCAACAGGAAGCAGAGGGGAAACACTCAATTCTGTGAAGTGGCCCTGTGGCAGCTTTGCAGCTTGGGCTGGAGGTTTTTCTGTTTGAGTATGGGGTTTTGTGGGTTTTCGTTTTGTTTAGGTTTTTGCCTTCTTTTTCTGCGCACCAGAGCGCCTCCAATTTGAGTAAAGCCAAGTCATTGTCTCGGAGTTGTTTTGCAAAATTTGCCCGTCCAGTGACTCCTGATCAGGAGCCCCGACTCCCCTTTTAGTGGGCAGTTCATCCATGCAAGCCATGGCTCCCATGCCTCTTCTCCCCTGCCCTGGGGTGGCCTGTGCAAGGGTGAAGAGAAATGTCTTCCCTCTCCTTAGTTGCTTTCCTTCTAAACAAGGCCCAGGGTGGTCTGAGTGCACTGGGCAGGGAGAGGAAGACAGGTCTTTCTGCACACCTGCTGGCATCTTTTTGTGAGATCTGCCCCAGCTCTGTAGCCATCTCTGCCACCCCTTTAGCTGTGCTGTCAGCTGCTGTGAAGAGGTGCAGCTCTGCCCCTAGAATGCAAATTTGTATTTGCATTGTATTTATGTGTATTCAATAGGGAATTTACAGTGAAATAGGGAAATAAGGGCTGAGATGGATGGAGGAGAAAAACAGGCGACTTTCTTCCTTGTTCAAAACTCATGAGCAAGAGGTCAGTAAAATGAAGTTTTACAACAGGTGTGTGTCAAGGCAAGAGCAGTGTTTCACACTGCCTTAATTAAAAAGGAACATTATACGTTAATTGAGCATCTGCCTTTGTGGCTTTCCAAATAACAGAAATAAATGAGCATCACAGTTCACAGATTGTGAGCTCCCATAAGTTTGTGTTTTTAGAGAGTTGTAAGTATTCTTGTAAAGGTGTCGTTGTTTTTAACTGTATTTGCAATTGGTTTGAGGGAGGAAGCTCTCAGTCTTGAACATGTGAGCAGTTCCCCCAAACTTTCCCAGCTGTGCTGTGATCCTTCCAAGCTGGAGTTGATGCAGTTAGCACAATATGCCTGGGATGTGCAGGGGTTGATGTGGTTCATTACTGCTCCACATTGGGAGATGGAGGCCAAAAAGTGTCTGAAAGTACTGTGTTACTGTGTGCTGAACAGCCACACAGACTGTCAGTTGTCCCTTCCCATGGAAGCCAAGCTAATATTTTCAGCTGTTGTGACACTGTTACGGTCATTGGTCATGTTCTAGCCAAAATAATAATTTTCTGCACTTCAAACCTTGATTTCAATCCCATTAAGCATACATAGTCAATACTGACTTACGGCAGAACGATGTACAGGAGACTGAGCATTTGTTGTTATGGTAGGTCCAGATATTTCCCTCTGAATGGAAAATGATTACTTTTATACCAGTATTTTATAGAGGCAAACTTAGGTATAAAAGAAATTTACAGTGAGCATCACAGTCTTTCTTCCATCTGTCCCACTTCTGGCAACATCCTGTGAGGGAGTTAAGAACATAGAATGTGTACTTCAGTATACTTTTTAGAAAAAGAGAACAGAAAATGCACTGAAGTGATTTTGCTGTTTAACTGAAAAAGGAGGCTTACATTTTTCTTTGTCATTTATTTCTTACTAAAATGATTGGTAAAGTTTAAAGCCATTAAAAATTAGTCAATTCTGGGTATAATGCAGCTGTTATGCAAACGTGGAAGTTTGACTGTGGCAAAAAAAAAAGGTGTCAAAGTAGCTACTTTTACTCTGGGAACATGCTACTCATACACATACAAAAGTCAATTTTATGATTGTAACTACTTGAATTGAGAAAGTGACATAAGTACCCAAGTACTCCACTTATTACAAAAGTAATATTTAAACTTTTAGTTGAAAATCTTTATAAAGCTTCTTCTGTTGTGTTTTAAAGAAAAGGACCACCACAAAACCCTGAAGCCAAATTATTTACGTGTGTTTTCTGTGTAGTGTTTACTTGTTGGTGTCAGGACTGAGCAATAATGCATGTTGCATGATGTTGTGTAGTTACTCCATTTTCTTGGCATGACTGAAATATTTGTAAGAAATTCAAAAAGTGATCATACAGATTCTATCTGTTGTATTTCTGAGAAACCTTATTAAGTAACATATACAAATAGACTGGCTAACTTAGAACTTCTTCTTAATTGAGTAGATGAGTGCTGGGAGTCTTTATAGACTCATTAACTTTAGAGGAAAATTATTTTGTCATTTATTCCAGGAAAAGTAAATACATCTCTATTTGTAATATGTAACATTAATATTCTAAAATACATCAATTGGATTGACTGTTTAAAGAAAGGACTTAGGATCTCACCCCACCATTGTATGTAAAACCACTTTGTCCTCACAGTGTAGTGCATTGAGCAACTCCTTAACTGAATAATGTTATCTGACTTCATTGAGACTCCTTGATATGTGATAAAGCACAAGCTTCTGGTGTTAGGTGTTTGCAGGTAAAATTTAATAAATGTCAGCAAATACTTTGAAAATCATAAGTCAGTAATAAACTGGGTCATGTAGCAAGCAATACAGATGTGCATAGTCAATAAACAGTGTCACCTCTCTGGAATGAACAAAAGTAAAAGGGAAAGTGCAAGAGCCCACTTGTACCTCAGCAATACTTTTACTTTGCACTGGATCGTACTTATATTCCATACGGCATCTTCCATTTTTTTAAATCGTAATATGCTACAGTATTGGGGGTCAGAGGAGAATACATAATGAAAGTTCATAAATATATGATTATATGATTTCATATCATGCAGATATTATATAAGAATTTTTCACCATATAATTTTTTTTTAAGTTACTTGTTTTTCATAGATGGAAGTCTGGTAACAGTTAATTTTAAAACTATGAAAATACCGTGATCATTGGCTGGGAATAATTTCTCTTTTGTGGTATGGAAAGCATCTGACTTCCACTGTTGGTCTTTTACAAATCCAGTGACAAGTAGTAAGTTCGTATGATTTTTCTAATTTGACAGTACAATAGTAAAGGTCATTTTAATTGTGTTTTATGGTTAAAAACTATTTTTGACATTTGAGGAGTAAATCTATCAGGAAAAAAAATGTTCTGAGTAGACAAGAATTCTGGAAGTCATAATTCCTGTTTAAAATTTACTTGAGATAATTTGTGGAAAATCTTAAGGGCGCTATGAAAGGTATTGCTGTATATCATAGTGGCATTTGCCTCCTCAGAAACATGTGGGGTAAGGTATACCTTCAGCAGTACTGTATTTTAGTAAACAGTTCTAGGAGCCGGGGTCTGCCACAGGAGGCATGTTGGTTACCTGATGCAGGAAAACAATTCAAAGGCGTGAAAAATTCCCAAATTTTCCAAGAAGTTCCTACCTCTCAAGCGGTGAATTCCCAGAAATTGAGGTCTGTGTTGAGAAATTGAAGAATGTATGCTTTGTAGCTGAAGATGCACACAGGACTGAATATTGATTGAACTGATCATCTGGTGAATAGATATTATCTTTGTCAGTATAACAGTTAACTGGCTTATGTTAACCAGGCCTTTTGTAGTCCATACCCTGCCCTTTCAACCCATGACCCTGTCAGTTTTGCTTTTAGTGAGGGAAATCACAGGTGTTATGTTTATTGTAAACTGGGCTAAATATAATAATTGTTCTGTAGGACAAAATAGAAATAAGTAAAAAGAAAAGGATAAAAAGTCTGGGTGTTGCTGCACAATCATGAGATAACAGTAGTGTTAGTGGTTGTACATTGTTTTACAGTCCTAGGATGCTGTCTTAGATCATTTGCTGTTGAGCTTAGTAATAAACCTGTTATATCAACTTTAAGTGTAAATTTAAAAAAACTGATACATTTGAATTTAAAATCAGTTTCTTTAAACAGTAGTTTTAACAGCTTTGTACATTTAGCACAGTTGGGGCTTTCCATAATGACTTTCATAGACTAGCTGTAGATGTCAAAATGTTGTTCTTTGTGCTCCGTCTTTAAAAAAGTTCAATGTTGTTTTTTCTTCCGATTCTGTATGCAGTCTGGCAAAGTCTGCAGTGCAGCTTGGAAAATAAGACATCACACAGTGTCACTGGGGGTGGCAGACAGAAGGTGCTTTTTGGATTGTGCCATTTCCCTGTTTGTTTCTAATATTGGTTTCATGAGCATATTAAAAACTAATTTATGCACAGGATTGAGAATACAGTACAGCTGTGATGGCCTGGTCCTTGTTTGACTGAACAATGCTTACTCAATTGAGTGGTCCTATTAATGAGACATTTGGCCCTCTGCATTTTTGCAGTCTTGGAACTATTTTTTATGAAGCAGAAATGTTCGTGCTTTACTTTGCCAGACACATTCTGCTGGAAGTTTATGCAAACAGAATAACAGCTGTTTCTGCCTCTGCTACAAGTATATACGCTAATTTAGCTTGACATAAATGTTGTTACTTTGCTGTTAATTGTGAATTATTTTGATGAATTGCCAATTAAAATGCATGTACACAATTTTTATGGAGGATCTCCACTTTTATTGCTGCACAAAAAAGCAATAATTTTTTAAAATCTTATGTTTATCTGGATCTTGGCCATTTAAAACTACATACTTATTAAAGAGTGAGCATCAAGTAATTATGTTTGCTTGACAGACAAACTCTTTTTTAAAGAGTTGTCATGGACCTTGTATATGTGAGTTGTTCAGTTAGATTTTATGGGACTATTCACAGAAATAAGGCAAGCTGAATTTAAGACTGCTTGTTCTGTGTCCTGTGGAAACCCAATGATTTGAGATTGTAAGCAGCATGAATGATTTTAAGGACCACCGGGAATCAACATCATAAGAAGCATGCCAGATTAAAAAACAGTCTTCTTGCTCTGAAATTTCAGTAGAATCACCTTCCACTCCTTACTGTCTGCTACTCTTCAGTGTTTGAATACAGTTGTTTGCTATATAAATATTTGCTGGAAAGACGTGTTTGTAAATATGGTATCTGAGACTGACATATAAAAAGTATTCAAAAACACTGTACTTCTGCCAATTACCAATAAACTATTTTGTTTAGTTGTTACGTTTGTGTTCATTTCTGTGTTGTTGCTAGTAAATACTGGCCAAATCAATCTTTCAGTAAAGATAAGGAACATACTTATATTTGTAATATATTTATGCATGAATATGCTACATAGGGTAATTAATATTTTATTATGGCTAAAATGCAATATAATTTTAAGGGAAACTTTGATAATTACAAAGTCAGTCTATAAAGCAGTTGGTCTACTTACAGATGTTCTTGAGGTGATTTCACATTTAACTGATTTGTTTTCGTTACTCATGGTCACTTAGGTTTTCTGAACAAGCAAAGGCCTTTCATAACAAAATTTTTCTTTTTAAGAGCCATATTTCTGCTTCATTAATCCATGGTATTCATAAGTGAGGTTATCCTTCAGAGTGACACTTCTAAACAACACGTGCATTCCCATTACATTTAATTTTTCCCCTCTCTGGAGCAATCCGTTAGAGGAAAAATGTCTTTACTCATACAAGCAATCCATTTATTACAAGTTTCAGTTGTTGGTGGTTTTTTGGTTTTGTTTCTTCTCTTTGTTTTGTGGGGGGTTTTTTGGTTTTTTTGCTGTTGTTGTTGTTGCTTGTTTGAATGAAGACATTCATGGGGGAAAAATATTTAGATCAAAAGAAGGCAAAAAATTAAATTGCAGTTCGGTTTGCTGTCGAACTAATGAGCTGTCAAGTGGGTAGCATATTATATTTTGTTGGTCTCAGGTGAAATTATGGTTCTCCTAAAATAAACTTCAAATGTAAAAAGTAAACACAAAGCTACTTATAAATAAACAAGTCTAAATTATTATTCCCACTGCAACAGGAGGTAAAGAGTGATAGACTTTATGCACCTGAATAGTCTGCAGAGGTTAGATTATTTAGTGTGCATTACACATTGAAAGTTTACATTTGTTTCATAGATATTTGGAAGCTGTAGACTCAGCCTACAAATTAATGGCATGTATCTGTTGGCTAGAAGACTGAGAAGTGTGGAGGAAATAATTTTCCAGATTTATTGGAAATAAGGATCTTTTGGAGAGGGACCATTTAGTGATTTTACTATATGTGAACTGTATAAAGCTGAGTTTAATAAAATTAAGGACCATATTTTTATTAAAAGTGGTGTTTAGAGATATTAACATGTGTTGTTTTCTCTTTCCTTCTTGGAAAATACATCTAGTTTTACTAGTGAGGGTAAGTTTCTGCCAGTCAGCTTTTTGATTTGAGAGCTTGCCACAGAATTGCATTTTGGAAATCCTAAGACTTCACTGCTAGCAGATTTTTCCTTGATCATTTGTGCGTGTCAGCAGTGAAGCACTGATTTTGCTTTTCTAAACAAGATGGAAAAATGAAAATAAATATTACATTTCAGGTCCTGACTGAGTAGTGAAACAGGTGCTCTGTTGTTTCTTTTTGTATTTGTCTGTCTGGAAGAAGAATGAAGCAGCAGCTGGCTATGAAAAGCATTTTTTACTTCAGTGCACATTGTTTGGGGGATTTTGTACAATATTTGTACAATGAACTGTATTTGGTAATTAATTGTAATGAACTGGAAGTAACTGGAATGAACTGAAAGGAACCATATTCAAGAGTTGAGGCCAGATACTTAAATGCAGCAGCAGCACAAATATAGACAAATGCAGCACAGTCTAGTGGCACAGAGAAGTAATGGCATTAGAGAAGACATGTACTAATAAGGCACAGCGCGACATGTTGATTTCACCTTTATGAAGCAAATAAATTTTTCTTTTGGAAAGAGCTCCACTGATGGCCAAGGAGAAATTAATTTAGTTTGTTTAGGAAGTTTTGTTAAGCCTGTTACTGTTTCTTTCAATGCATTATATCAGCTGTACAAGTACTGGTCATTGGAAGTGGTATCTATCAGCAAGCCAGACTTCTCCTTTTAACGACACAAACCACTCTCTCTATAAAAATACCTATAGAAATGGAAAGGTGATACAAGAAAAAACAGCTTAACTGTTTTGTTTAATGTATGGAAAACGATAATAAATATTATACCGTAGGTAATATGAATGCTGTACTGCACCAGAAATCTTTTTTTAGACATACCTGCTAGAATACTGGGACATCATTAGCACTTAAAATTAATGTTGCATTGAAAAAAATAAAGAATTAGCAACACTTCCACAGAATTTTCTCTTTCAAAAATCTATGTATTTTAAATACTAGTTTCCTTGTAGCCATAGCCAATTTTGGAAAATTCAGTTTATAATAATCACTCACATGAGTAGTTCAAAGAAGGAGGAAGATTAAAACAATGATGTTAGTGAAGGCAAAATATGTTTGATTAACATCTAGCGAGAGTAACTTGAACTACAAATTATTTCATGGCTTGAAGAATCAACATCATGTTCCACTACAATTTGTAAAGCAATTCTTTGTGCTTATGAAAATACATTCCTTACTCAGACCTGGCTGAGAAAAAAGGTATTACCAGTGCTGTAGCATCTGTTACAATATTAGAGATGGAACTTCAAAAGTATCTAGTAATCTCCATAATTTAGGCATAACTTAATTAATAATTAATATATTAGTAAAAGAACAGAAAGAAAGGTATTGTATGCAATATCCTCCCTAACATTTAAAGAAGCAACAATAATCAAAGTTGGAGGTTTTTTTGAGAAACTGTTTGTATGTAGTAGTATTTCATACAAATGGGTACCACAGTAAATTACATTAACTGAGTGAAATCTATCTGCAGAGCTGTGTATCTTTAATATTGAAATAGAATTCCCTATAGACTTTGCTGGAACATCTTATGCAAAAATCATGGTACAATATGTTCTCATTGGTTTTTTACAGCCCACTGATTTTTTGAAAATGGGAGGGCTGATCAGTCTTAGGTTCAGTGGATAAGAAGAGAGAGGACTTGTGCCATCCTAATTCAGGTGCCTATGGAAAAGTCACTTTCTGTGTTTATCATTGATTTGTGCTTACCAAAATTCTGTTATTTTTTAAAAAAATATGATTGGCCAAGATGTGTTCTAAATCAGCAATTCCTACAAACTCTAGTGGAAGTGCCATGAAAACAGAATATTAAATAAGACCTTTTGCAGCAAGCTATTTTCAGGCTTCAACAGCATTGAGGAGAAAAGATTGTACCAGCTGCATCATAAAACTGACAGAGAGAAATGTATGCTTTCAAGAGGGAATTTAATCAGGAGGAAGAGAAAATGAGGAGAAAAAAAATGCATATAAATGCATATAAACAACAATCTGAATAGAAAGGATGCTGTTTTGAAATACAGTTACGTTCAAGAAATAAGTGGAAATGTAAAGAAAAAGAACAATATAAAAGAGTGAGGAGATGGAAGGGGTTTTGATGTGAACAATCCTGTACTAAAAAGTGCTGGACTTTTCAATTTCCACTCATTGCAGGTGGAGTTAACTACAGCAGGCCTGCTGTTGGAAATGAGAAAGAAAAAGAGAAGTGTAAGTAACAGAAAAAGAGAAGAAAAATAAAGAAAAGATCAAATATACTATATGAATGTATTAATTCTAATTTCTGTTACTTGGTGTTGCACGTAAATTTATTGTAATGGGACTTCAAACTATTTGGTATTCAGCTGAATGCTAGCATTAGACATCCATTTCCATTTATTTCACTGTGTATATCCAGAGCTCCGCTACTCAGGAATGCTGCAAGTTGGGGCATCACACATACAGTTATGTAAGCTGTCTGTACAAGCTTGGCATTCACTGCACTTCAGCTAAGTTACTTATTTGTGGAATTGAAATGTCATTTTCAAAATACATCCAAACTTGATCTTTTTAAACTCTGGATCAAACCAAATTTGGTTTGGTTGGATTTCTTTCCCTGTCTTTCTATTCTCTTTTCTGTTCTTCTTTCTTCCTCTGAATTTCTTCCGTCACTTCTGTTGAAAAGCTGTACATCCAGAAAAGTACTTGAAATTCATTCACTTGTTAGAAAATGTGTAATTGGTTCCCTAAACTGTGCATCATACAGCTCTGTGTATTACAGAGAGGTATTTTGTTCTTTCCAACCTTTTGTTTCTTTTGGTTTGCTTTGCTTGGGGTATGCTGCTACGAAGAAATAAGCAGTTTGTTAAATCTTTGCCGGGTTACATCTCCGTGAGGTATCTCTATTACATTTTTATGCTTGTAGCCTTGGAAATGGATGAAGTGCTTGAGAGTTGAATCTCTCCTTCCCTATTGGTTCTTGCTTGCCAGTACCTGCTCTTTCTGTCTGGTAAAAGAATATGCTGATATCTTTCCATTTGTTTGTTGGGTTTGCTTGTTTGTTTTATTTGTGTGAGGTTTTTGGGGTAGGGTGTTCGGGGTTTTTTTGGTTGGGTTTTGTTGTTGTTGTCGTTATTTATTTGGGGGAGGCATTGTTCAGTTGGTGTTTTTGATTGTTCTGTGGGGTTTTGGTCATTTAGGGTGGTTGGTTTGGTTGGTTTTTCATTGTTTTAAAATAAACCACTGACTTGTTGCATAAATTTTAAATTTTGGAGATGGTGAAAATACATGGCAATAAAGGAATAGTGATCTGATATTGCAGCATCATATTCTTTTTTAAGACAGAAAAAACGTCTTTAGATCTTCTCTCCATGCTCAAAAGAGAAAAAGAAATGGAGAATGCTCTCCATTTCTCCAAGACTAGGGTGATTTTTAAGTATATACCCTTGCCTAACTTTTCTTTCTATAGCAGCCCCACAGAACTTATTACAGAAACAATTGCAGAACTCTCCATGAAAAGAGCTCAATTTTCAGAAAACTACACTGAAAATATAAGAGGTAAATTTATATGAAGTCTCTTGATTTTCCACATTCCTCCTGGAATTTTCTGTAAGTCCTAAGCATAAAACAGGCAGAGAGCCAAGCTGTCATCCGGTAACATCTATTTCATTCTTTTGCAGGATCAGTTGAGCTAGAGGAGGGTATATGTCTCAGAATCTACTGAAATGTTTAGGAATGCATCTGATTTTGAGCCAGTATTAACCTGCATTATCTTCTGGGCACAAATAAGCAGCAGTATAAAATAATTTCAGGAAATGAATACTATTAAATGTATATTGTAATTTTTCATTATGTCCAAAATAACATTTTTTTTATACATGTTTTCACTGTGGAACCAAGACAAAGGATGGGCTCTCAGGAATAATACAAGTTGTTTAGGAGTTACATTTCACTTCAGGATTAAGGCTATTTTTTGTGCATGCTTAGAGCCTGCCTGTTGATATTTTAAGGAGCACTAAACAATTAACATTTTACATGCTGCTCAGGAAGTTGACTGAAAAGGCTTTGGATTTTAGATGTGTCTATAGAAATGTTTCATATTTTGTGAGGGGATAGGTGGTAGTTTGATACATTTATATGTTGAACAGTCCCTTAAAAATTAAGTGAAATTATTTTCCCATTATGTGAATTCAACAAAACAATTACAGTAGGAGATGTGTGCACATCCAAGTGTACAAACTTTCCTTTTATAGCTGTGTACTTTTTTAGTTTATTATGAAAATTGAAAAGTGAATAGAAAGTGCCATGTTCCAGTCCTGTTCGTATGTCAGAATTTTTCTCTTAGACCTAACCAGTTTTTACGATGTAAGTTTAGGTTTGGGGTTTTATTGCAGTTAACCTTTTAGATTTTTTGTGTTGCATTCCTTTTAAATTCCCGTCTCCACTGCTCTGATTACTGATTGCTTCTCAGTACATTTCCTATTCTTCTGGTGTTTGTGGTTGTTAATTTTGTGACCTGCTTCTGTAACAGGCATACTAGCAGACTAAATAGAAGAGGAGGTATTGAACTATTGAGGTGTCACAGGTGAACAGGTGACCATGATCCTTCCCCACTGTTCATTAGAGTCATTAGAAAGGCAGGTTGAAGAAGAGTCTCCATACCAGAGTAATCCATAGCTACACACATTCATTAATGGTTTCTGTAGTGGTATTTAGCGACTATTCATATACAAGAAAGCCAAGAAAGCATACTGAGGTATGTTGTTTAATTTGCTTTGTTTGACATGATGGTTTCTACCTATGTGACAGATGATAGTTCCCCTTCTGTTGCAGATATGGTCAGCATCTTGTACATTAAGGAAAACAAGCAGAAGCCTTTTGTACAATGAAATTTGGTCAGTTAAATTGAAACTCTCCTACATGTTTTGCTCTTAAGTGCCTTCGCACATGCTATATTCTTTAATTGAAAAAGGTGCCAGATTGATACCGCTTCTATACCCTGCAGAGGTTTAGGATCTGAAGGGGTTCGTGACATGCAGGTGTTTGCCTGGCTAGGGTGACAGTCCTTGTCAGGCTGATCTTGTTTGGTGCAGACCTAGTGGAGGTTGGGGAGCTGAACTGCCCATGGCACTCGAGCTTGCTCTCTCCCATGCCACTTTCCTGTTGTGCCTCAACAGTGACCTTGAAAGACCCTTTTCATGCGGCTGCTATAACCTTAGCCTAGCCACTGACAGTGGCAACAGGGGTGCCAATTAGTGCTGTGTGGTGGGGTTTGTTTTTCCTTTCTGATGAACAAAGTCCATTGAGGACTGGATTGACACCAACGGCTTACTTCTTGCAGGCCACCAAGTGCCATGGTATTTTTATTTTGCTTAATCACTGCTGACCTGGTGTTGAACCTTCATGGGTAATCTGTATACAGTCCTTGTGTCTATCATTAATTTTAAATTGTTGTACTTGGAAGATGAGATTTCCTTCTGAAATAAGATTTGTGAATAAAGCATAGTATTATGTAACAAACACGTAAAATATCTCAATTTGTTTCTTGTGGTTAGATGATGAATTTGACTCTATACTTCAAAAATTCACAAGTTTTAGGAAAATTCTGAAGAACTAACCAGATGTGCAAAAGAGGAACAGCAGGAATGACAGGAGCATTAGAATTTTGCAAAAAATAAAGAGATTCCTGTGTGTTACAACCTTTGCAAACTAATACAGAAACATGAGAGTCTCTGTTCTGGTACATACATCCCATAAGTGATCTTAGGACATCCTTAGTTTGCCAGGACTTTTCTGTCAGAAGTATTTAAACATATTCAGGCATATCACAAGCTTCTGAGGTTCCAGAGATAGAAAAACTGAGCTGAAAAATGAAGTTGTTCTTTAGTATTAGGTGGAACCCAGGATTAAATCGGTCATTTGGAAACAGTTTTTATTTTTCTGTCAGATGAAAAGTTACTTTACATTTTATTTTTATTTCTTCTTTTAAATATGCATGAACAAACTTTTCTTAGTGTCCAATAGAAATGGTATCAATTATTATAGGTTTATTAAAATCTGTAATGTCAAATTTCAAGTAACATATGCGGGTGTGTACAAGTGTGTACTACTACTTGTCAGTTCCATGCAACAGTCTTGACTTTTTGCTTTTTTTTTTACAGTATTTTTGATATTTTAAAATTTTAAATTATTTGTTTGTTTTTTGTTTTTCTTTTCCCACCCAGTGGCAGCTGTGATCCTTTACTGTGAGGTATATTACAAGCTGTCTGCAATTTAAAATCGTGTGGTAGAGAAGCTAAAGTTAAGAAAGTATTAGAACTTTTTTATTACTAACAGTAGCAGTCAGGAAAGCACAGGGCAAGCAGAACTGGGTTTTTATTAAATTGTAATAAGGCTGAGATTGGACTGTGAATATATCCTCTTCAAATAGCTGTCTCAGTGCTGAAAAGAATAAGTATTAAAGAAGAGTTATTTTCAATACATCTGTGAAAATAATCATGTAAATGTTGAAATAGCTTAGCAAAGGCTGCCAAAAATTTTTTTCTCCAGTTCAGTACATTCATGTGGCTACATATCTGAGAAAGAGGTAAGACTAGAAGCAGGAGGGGCAACTGTGTGACTCAGTGCGAGTAATATTGTGAAGTGGGGTAAAGAGTTATGTGCAAAAGTGAGAGAATTTGGGGAAGAAGATGCTTTAGCCTCTTAGTACATCTCCCTCCTGAGTACATTTACTTCCATCACAATGAGCTAGAAGAGATCTTTGTTTAGTAGTGCAGTTCCCCTGAGACCTAATTTAGCTTTTACAGCAAATTCAAAAAGAGAGTGGGCAAGAGAGAGCAGAACAAAGATGCAAGTTTTGCACCACAAATACTGGTATTGTAGTTGCTTCTGTAAATCCTTGAAAAGAAATGCTTCTGATTTGGACTTTCTGCTAAAGGAGGGCTGAACTTCAGCCCTATATTGTTTCATTATCCAGTTTTGATAATTAGGAGGTGGTATAAATGTGTGATGTAGGGGAGCAGTACCTTTGTTATTCTTAAGTAACCAGTAGAAAACCTTTAAAGACAAATGTATCAGAATAATTTTGCTTCTGAAAATATTATTTTTTTATTAAGTCATAGTGAAAGAAGCATATACTTTAGGGTCTAATTCTTTGAGCACTACAAAATTTAATTCTCAGGAGTCTCAAAACTTAAGAGTCTGACATTTCTTATTGCTTATTTGAGCAACTTCTCTGTGTTTGAGTGTTCAGAATGGTTTTGCCTTCATTTAGCTCATAACTTTTGCAAAGTTTATCTTTGGACCTCTGGATTTAGGGCTAGTGTGATGTCTTTGCATAATTTTTTTTTCCTGTAGTTTGCAAGTGTGTTTTCATCATGAATGAAGCTGTATTGTGTGTTCATGTGCCCTTGTAAATCTTACCCAGCATGACCCTTGATTATTGACATCAGCTCTCAATTTTTCCACTCTACAAATGTGCCTGGTGGCTACTTTAGAAGTAGAATATGAAAAATTCAGATCTGGGGGAAGTTTGATTTGGAGTAATGTAGCATTGAGCTATCAAAACAGAAATACTGCTTTGATGTTCAGAGTTACAGACAGATGCATTGATATATTTTTGGTTAAAATTAGATTAATGAAATCTCTCATTAGTTGATTTAGCATGAGGTTTTATTGGTACTTTTATGGTTGATCCATTTGTCCTGCAGGTTCATATCTTACATTAACATTTCTGTTGAAGTGTATTGGATAAATAAAACATGGGTTTGTCAACAACATATGGAAAGCTGATTTGAATCATCTCAAAAACAGGCATTTAAAAATGCATATTACTAATAAAGTCATACTTACGGTTTATTTATCATTTGATTTTTGCCTTGCTGTTTACTTTTTGTGTCTTGTCTGAAGAGGTCTCATTAGTAAGTACACTGCTTCAACAAAGTTGTGCCCACAAAGGCAGTCATGGGCTGTGTCATCCCGCCTTGCTGAAACTTGTTTCTGCAGTTGCTAGGCAGCCCCATTTGAACCAGCTGAAAGCACAGAGCAATTCCCCTCAGCAGCAGATTTCAATTAAAGATCTGGACATACAGCTGGTTTCTTTGGCTGGTCAGCTCCAGTACTAAAACGAAAGGCTTCAAGAGCTGTGCTGTGCAACAGCTTGATTTCTTAGGGTTTTCTGTAGTAAATTCACTCTGGGTATCTTAGAAAAATATTTAAACAAATAATTGAGCTGTTTCTCTTTTCTCTCTCCAACTTGCAGGGGAAGCTAATATTTGCATTGATTGGTCTTTTCCTTCATTTTCTAAATAGATTTTATGCCCTCTGTGATGGATTGAGGGGAAAAATAACTGAATATGACCCAACAGTAAATCCCATCTTAATTTACAGTATGATTAGGAATTCATCAAAGATACTGTGCCAATGCTCTCTTCTGCCAAAGAAGGAAGCGTATTAGACATTTTCAAAAACATTTTGGAATCTGGTTGGAAGTACTACATCTTATGCAAAAACTGAGAATAATCAAGAAGCCTTGGGATTAACATATTACCTTGCCATTCTAAAATAATTTTTGAAGGTCTATTTGGTTTTTTGTGTTTAGGAGTTAGCTAGGAACTCAAAAATCTATGAAAAGGAAATTGTATTAGAACTATGTGTGCTGTGTCATGGCTGGATAAACTGAAGTGAAAAAAGCAGGTTTTGGTATGGTGTCATTTGGTAAAAGTCTGGGTTAGTTGTGCTAGCTTAACCAAGTTAAATTAGTTTCACAGTCTGATACAAGGATTGAAGGAGCACTTTTGTCAACATGCAGCTCTCTTGCACTGTAAATGCAATGTGAAATGTAAATATTTCACTATTGCACATCTGGTTTGTGGACAGGTAAGGCAGAATTTAGCCATTTACTTCATGTTTAGAAATACATCTCTTGTTCTATTCTTCAACACTCTCTTAACATATATTTTTCTACTTTTCTATCAAAGGTGACACAGAACTTGCTTGTCAGAATTACATTTTACTAGAGTTTTCATCCAAACTCTGATAACCGATAGGCCTAACCTATTATTTAGTCTTTCTATGGAGAAACATTACTGAAGAAAGAAGCAGTAAGATCATAGAGAGTAAGCAGTACATTTTACAAGGTTTTCCACAGCAGTGCAATAAAATTTATTACAACTTGTATTCTGATCTCTGTTGCCAGAATGCAGTTCTCTAGTTTCCCTTAATTTGTTAGTGTTACTGCAGAGATTTTCTGTAAAATTCTGTTTTGTTTTTTTATAAATGTGTCCAGTGGTTTGATTTTTCACCAAGTTCTGTCCAAATGCAAAGAATGTTCTTTCACTCAGCAGAGAAAGAGATGGATGCTGTGTGTCCATTGTTAAGTAACCATGTCTAAATAGTTTTAGTTCTCCTAAAGAATTCCTGAGGTGTATTCTTTTCCACTCTTTCTAGTTGCCAGAGATGGTCTCTGGGGCACTATCAGACTGAATACTTAATTCATGATCTTTCCAAGCATCTCCTTCAAGATCATCACAATGCTAACCAAAGTTGGTGCTCCATATAAACCCCCATGATCCACTCCATATTGTGTCTTTGCTGTTTCATTTAATGCTGTTGTCCATCCATTAGGAGGTTCCTCCACTGTCTCCTTGGGCCCCTCCACATGGAGGCATAACCCTTTGGATGTCGACATTACTCAGTAGCACCAAAGAGGTTTGACATGGAGCAGTATGGAAATTAAGGCAAATTACCAGGACATTAAGTCAGGAGAGAGGGATTGTAGGATAATGTATTAACACTCAGCACGGGCCAATAAAGCTTATTATTAACAAGGATCAAGTACTTTGTTTCTCCTTGTTCAGGCTGTAGGTAAAGACTCACTACAACTACTCTCATCCTCAAAAAAGAAAAAACTAAACAAAAAACTGCTTTTCCTTAAATGTCTGTTTTGGTTTTGCTGTTTCGTGGGGGTTTTTTTCTGAAAGCTGCTCAATATATTGGATAAAGGATATATTTGTGGCATATTGTGTAATGCTATGATATTCAGAAGAAGTGAGGCTGAAGCCACCAAGACCATAAGGTGAGAAATGGATAGCAGTAAAATAAACATCTTCCACTATGGTCTTCTGCAAGAAGACTGTTAAATTAATTGTACCTCTGTGTCCACAACAGTTAATAATAAAAAACCCTGTTGTCATCAAAGAAAGATGTATCTCACTTCAGTTTAAGATTAATGGTTTCTTTTCCAGACACTACGTCTTGATGAAAAAAAAAAAAAAAAAAACACAAAAAAAACCAAAACACTGGACAGGTTAAGAAGACCACCAGGGCAATTCCCTGCCAAAAAAGCATTACATACTAACTCTTCTAATGACTTAAGGGTTATTGCAGTGTTCCTAGCCTACATGTTTATTGTCTAGCTCATCACCAGACTAGTTGTACTAGGAAAATATTTTTAAAGGTTGTGTTGGTCATAACTTAGGAGGATCCTCATCTGGAATATAACCATGCCAAATACCATCTTTCCTCTATTTACACACAGACAGGAGGAAAGAATAGACATAATTTTTCTTCTGCGATGGCAAGCCGAATTATGACCAACTTAACATATATTGGGCTAGGACAGGCTGATGTAATGGTCAGACTCATAAAGTCTTGTGGATTGGCTATTTGCTTATTCAGAAAAGATGGAGGAAAAGAGGAGAGAGAGCAGGATGGAGAAGACGGTCAGGAGTGGGATCAGATCTGGTGCTGTAGCTTCAAATGACTTACAGAATTTTTCTGTGTAATATTCTGTGATGTGCTCTGAGAGAACCTGAGAGAAAGAAGCCTTTAAAATGCATTGTGAAGTCACTTTCTCTTCTTATCTTTTAAGTGAAATATTCTCTGTATCGTCTCTATCCTTGAACAGGCAATAACTTTTTTGAGGGTATCCAGCATCTTTCCATCTCTGAGGTTAAGAACTTCACTAAAAAATTGTTGCTATATTCTTTGTCGAAATGGTATGCTATCTTGTGGTCTACGTTTGTAGCAATTGTGATATGAGGATCATCAGATGGATAGTGCTGACTTGATTTTTTTGGCATACAGTAATCATGTTGGAGAGAGGAAATCATATGAAGTCAGTTTTAGTCTTGCCCTTGCCCTTTTCTCCTTATGACACATTTCAGTCATAGCAAGTCTATCTGAATGATCTTCCTCTGGAAGCTGTGTTAAGTTTTGCAAGGAGCCAGCTGTAGATAGGCCAGGAAAGACTGACTGTGGTAGAAACAGATGGTTTTGGGCATCACTCTGGGGTATTTCTATGGAGCTGCTGTCTGTGGAAAGTATTTTGAAGACTGCTTCTCTACAGGCTTAAGAATGCTGAGGAAGTGATGCTTTCAGGTATGGCCCAAAGACAAAGATAATATATGCAGCAAATTTTGCCCAGAGCAAGTTTCCCAACTGTGTTCTCTCAGGACAATATAGATGCAGATTAGAAATATTATTGGTTATTTAGCTTTTTATCACGCTGCTGTATAATATCTTAGATTCTCTTAAATTTGCAAGCTAAGTAGGACTTGGTAGGAAAGCCATGGCACACTTGTAGAATAAACTTGACAGAGGTGCTCTGACCATCTAAAGACAAATTGGCAGTTTGAAAGCAGTGTGTGTCAAAACCCTACTAACAGATGTAGGTATTGTTTTAATGCTAACCTTCATGTAGCTGCATGGTATAAATTCTGCTGCTTTTTTTTTTTTTTCATGTGTGTAAATCAGTCAAGCACTTACCAAGTTGAAGAAGCAAAATTAGGGTTCATACCTAATGTATGTCAGGCAGCTGCACTGACATACATTATATTCACTTGCTCAGTAGAACACAAAGACCAGACTGGGAAATTGGGAGGTAATTCTGTGAGTCTACTGTCTATAAGAAATATACACTTAATGTTTTTCAGAATTTCAAATTCAAGACTAAGTCACTCCGGCAAAAAATGAGTAAGTGTCACTAGGAGGCTTCTCACAATCTCATCATGATTTTGTGATATCTACTCTAACCAGAAAAAGTTAAGAGGAACAGATGTGTTAAAAGTTTCTGAAGTGTACACTTGGAAGGCATAGCCTGAGGTCAAGCAGGCGGTGCTTGTTCCCCATTTTCACTCTCTTCTGTGACTCTTCTGAGAATATTACTGTTTCTGCTGAAATTAAGTCATTAGCTTGTGTGTCTGAGGACTCCTTCCCAACCCTAACTTTGTAGGAACAAGGTAAAAAGGATAAATTAGGGCCAAAATGTTTTCTTGCCAACCTCTCATAAGGCATTCCACCCTCTGTTCCAGTTTTCTTTTACTTTTACTTGTCTTTCTCTCTTACTGGTCTCTTTCTTTCATCTGATGTTTCTACATTTGTCTCCACTTTCAGTTACCTTTTATTCTTCAATCTCCAAATGTCAGCTTTTTTCCCTTTACATGGATTATTCCTCCTCTATAGCTCTAGCCCTTAAAACTACTACTTTTCACTAGTCACAGCTTTTGTGGTCATAGTCTCTAAATCCCTGAGTCTCCAAAGGTCATGCATGCAGTTCAGACTTTCTTATGACATTAACTTAGTTTCTTTAATGTTTTCATCATTGAGGGTGTGTCTGCAAAATTACTCCGTGATTATCCTGGACATACATAGCTCTTCAGTGGGTTTACACAGCTCTTATTGTCTTCATAAAGGTTAAGTATGTTAAAAGAAATTACTGATTTCACTGATTTTTAAGGTACGTTTGTGCTGGTGCAAGTACACCAATATTTTTCTGATGCCATGAAGACTTAGATTATTATCCACCAAACCATAATAAATTCTGTTTGGCACCTATGATAGTTGGTCAGCTACAAAATGATGACTCCAAAAGCCAGTCTCCAGCCTCTTTAAGCTCTGTGAGCCCGTTTGCTTTCCACATTTGGCATCTGCAGAAATTAAAAGTTCCTATATTCTGCTACCTTTTTATCTCAGCGTAGTCTATACAGTGCAGAGAGTGTTCCTCTGCACTGTGCTCTTTTGAGGGTCAAATCCATAAATACACAAAGATATACCTAACAGAGCAAGCTATATACTGACCACTGATGCTCCTCATTTATAATAATTTTAAGGATTCAATGAACCAGAAATAGGGCAAGGATGACCCCTTAGTCTCAGAGAGCAAGACTGCTCCAGATTACATACTCAAATCTTGGATCTATTCTCCAGATTGAAAACTAACTGGATAAAGTAGCTACTGACTCTGGAACTGAACCAGTATCTTCCTCCTAAGGAGACTTGGTGACAGTGCTAAAGAACCATGCTCTCTCTCATTGTCCCTTGATCTTCACCTTACTTCCACCTTTAACTAAATAACAGGTAGTCCAAAACTGAACAGTGATATGAGGAAAAACTAAGAATATTAATGACCCCTCAAAATGTCTTTGAAACCTCTGTGAGTTCATAAAGGTGAATGTTATGGTGTCTTTGCTCATCAACATGTGGCAGCTTTAGCTGCCATACCATGTGGCAGTAAAAATAATTGTCTGGATTTTCAAGTTGTATTAATAATCACTATTCTGTTGAAAATGCTGAAGTTGTGATAATTTTCTCCAGCTGATAATTTGCATGAGTGGGTGAGTTGTATTAATGTTTTTAAAAACAATAATTAAGACATCTATGTCAAAATAAAAAGTCATCATTCACTTTTAATAGAATGATGAGGATGTCTTCTAAAAACAAAGGATTATGAAAGTCCCCAAAAATGAATGTCTTGTTTTGTTTGGAATGTTTTGTTAGCACGATTTTTTTTCCCATGCATTGTTACAAGGCAAGGTATCTTAGTTCCAAGTTATGTATGGTATACGTGTCCACAGTGATCACAAAGTTCACAAACTCAGGCTTGGTACAGGTGTTGTGCTGAGTGGTGTGGATCAGCAGTAGCTTCTGCAGCATGGGACAGTTCTGTCCCCAGAGAGTACTTCTGTCACTAGCAGTAGGCCTAGCTGTGGGCAGTGAAGAGCAGCAGAAGAGCAGTAGTATTGGGATCTCATTCACTTCTTGTCCTACCACATCAGCAAGGTACTGTTGAGAATAATCAAGTTAATGCACCTTAATGTGTGGGCCATCCTGTGCACGAGGTTGTTCTTCAAACAGTCCCCATTGAATTCATTGGAGACAATAGAACAAGTATTACTGAGTATGAGGTTTATTTTCATCTCAAAGTATCTGTTATTTCTGTCCCTCAGTTTGTTGCCTGTATACAGTAAAGATATTTCACAGAATTTCAAAGGGATTTACTGTGATTTCTCCAAAAATATTAGGTAGCCAATTGAATAATTTATTCTTTTATGTAAACTAAACTTGATCCTCCTGGCTGACTTCTGAGGAAATTCACTCAGTCTTTTTCAATTTGCTAATTGTAAGACAAAGACAGAGGATATCCAAAGATACACTGGTCATTTGAGCTGTGTAGATGACTTCAACACAGATAACTGAAGATGGAGTTTTTTGATTAAAATTCAACTTCTGAAAGAAATAAGGCCTGGCTCCTAGCAGTCGATTACTATTGTTTTTGTTGTTGTTGTTTTCCCCCTTTTTCTTTTAATATTCAGAACTTCTGCATTCAGTAGTGAGTGATGCAATATAGAATTCTGCTTGTGTATTCTTTACATTTTCTCTTCTTATCTCTGAATATGTCTCCAAACACTTTTCCTTGCATTACCAAGTTGTTTTAGTGAGTCTCACTGTTTTAGGTCCTTTCCCTTCAGCAATCTTCTTGTCTTTTCTGCTGTTATTAGGGTGTTCCCAGCTGTTTCTGGCATTGTACTTCCTTGTGGTTTGAAATAAACTTCAACCCAAGTATTTTTCCTCTGCCCAAGATACATTTTTCTTGGGAAGAGTTTCCAGTGTGTTCAACACAGCCTGTGTTCAGACATCACTTCTCTGCTGTTTCTTAAGTAATGTTTGAGGAAAAGTCTGCTTTCTTTTGCTTAAGACTGTTGTTCAGATTATGCATAGCTTGGTATGTGAAAACCTAGCCCTGTATTTTGTGTTGCCCCCAGCCCTTCAGTGCAGCACTGGCAGTTCAGGCCTGTAACTGTTCTCGAACTTCCCTTGCCTCAATACACTTCACCTACCATTTCAGATAATAGGACTGTACTTAACCATGTTGTAATTACTTTGCTGTGTGTAAACCTTTTATGGAATGTGTCCTGCTAGGCCTCTAGTTTATTTCTTTTGATCTTTTCTCTAGATTAGCAGCAGTTACCTCTGTTTCTTCTCTCATCCCAGATGTGCTTTTGTGATGGACCTATTGGAAACTGTATCCTAACTGTCTCTCTTTAGCTAGGATGATACATGGTCTAACAGATAACATTTCTTTCTGTGTGTTGGCAATCTTAGCGAAATAAATCACAAGAAATTTAATTAACTGCATATCCAGCTAGCTCTGCTCTTTGTTACTTTTTGAAAGATACTGTGTAGTTTTGGTTTCCTCCTGGGGAAATACAGCTAAACAATCAAAGCACAATCAGACATCTTACCGTAAAAATACAGACTGTCTGACCGAAAGAAAAGTATTAAATGTCCCAAATTCTGGTGCCACTACATGAAACAGTAACATCATGATGTTTCTAGTAACCTGAAGTGTATGAATTATGAAATTTTGTGTTCAGTACCTTTGTAAGAACCTCCAGTCTGGAAGACATCAGTTTTCTGTAGGGTTTTGTAATAGTAGTGTATTAATCCCTCTTTTGCCTCTTTGCCCTTGCTTTTATTTGTAAACTTTCTGTTGGTGTTTCATTTTAAGGAATATTTTGCCACTAGTTAATTTTGCTGTATTTCCTCGTATTCCTGAGCTGCACTTGGTAAGAAGGCTATTTTTGCTGCTAGTTCTCCACAAAGAAAAGTTAATTTCCCAGTATCTTTCAATGTACATCAGCCCCGGTGGTATTTTTTTATAATGTGTTACTTAGGATTGCTGGATCATATCATGGTCACTTTGCCAATTCCTGTTGTATGTCAGTGAGTGACTGGTAACTGAGTTCAGCCAATAAAATACAAGGGTTTTTTTGTGTTCTTGCTCATACATGTATTTAAATTACCCACTCTTCTCCAAATTTTCTCAAGAAATTGGAAGTGACAGGCAGTATGTTTAGAAGAATCAGAGGAATCAACTTTTTAATGCTCTTCGCCCTGCTACATTCCAGCTTTATTCCTTTGTAAAGTAGAAGTAACAATTTCTGTACTCCTAGGACACTGGCTTGTTAACTTGCTGAGATCTGCACGTTGCTATATCAAGGTCAGGGTATTTTTTAAGTTTCTTTTACTAGATAGGAGATTTTCCCATGGGGCATTCTAACATCAGTGGCTGAAATTGAATGCAGTCACCACTTTTCCCCCACACCATCTTACCCACTGATACAAATTAAGAGTGGTTACAAAAAGAGGAAAAGTGGTGGGAAGGAGAGAAGGTTCCTACTGAAATAGACAGGGTGGCAGTAAGAATTTGCCAAATTAAAAAGTTGTTGTAATATTTTTGAAACAAACCACACAATGAAGTCATCTGATATCTGATTGCCTTTACTTGATGTTAGTGTATGCCCTAAATAAACTGTTAGGACTTTCTCCCAGAATCATGTCTCAAACATTTACCTCATTAGACATAAAAAGGCTCTGGAGTCTTTCCCTGCATTTTTGGCTCATTTACTTTTTTGCCTTCAGTGCAGTACAGACTAAGACCTTTTTGCAGGCCATTAATATTTTGAAAGAGAACCATGTAGAAAAGCTATCAAAATGTTTTCATTTTCACCACAGTATGTTGGTGGAGGTTTTTTAATGTTATTTGTATTTTAACCAAAAATGTGTATAATTGTAATTATTACAGTTTTAATACTAAAAACTTTGAAGTTCAGTTGCACAGGCATTCAGTTCCTCATTGCTTTCCTTAATTGGTCACAAGGTCTTTGGGAATTCTCAGAATTTTCATTAAAATCTGTGGGGTTTGGCTAATAGCTTTGGAGTATTTACTCTGGCAAAGGAAAATCTGCATTGTAGTAATTGTAGTCAAGAGAGCTATGCAGATACCTTTTATGTTTCTTACATGTCTCATTTGACTTCAGAAACTGTTTTGTGGAGGAATAGGTTCAGGCTGGTAATTCATATGTATATATGTATTTTCTAGCACTGTATCTTTTCCTTGTACATAAGAGTTCCCATTGCAGTGATTTTGTTGTGCCAAAATAAAGCTTTAGGCACTGTGGTGTAAAGAGATCAAGTTGTTCAGCTCAGGGTGTGGGAATATGGGAGCATTATACTCTTAGTTGCCTATCATTCAGACTTAATACTGTTTTTCTTTATGTCAGATCATTTACATTAGCTTTTCAGCAGGAGATACTATTTCTCATACCATGAGGAAGCTGGAATTTTCTCTTTTCTATTTCAACTGCAATACTAGAAATAGCTCATAAATTTACTTGTCTCAAGTTAGAAACTTAGTTGAAATTTGAAAAATAGGTTTCCTAGTTCCATAGTATGTAGAATATGTATTAAGATGGGAGTTTAGAGTCTGTCAAGGCTCACTTAATGTTGTCTCTTAAATTAGAGACAATGTAAGTGAGCCTTGACAGACTCTAAACTAGACATGTTCTAAAGCTAAGGCAGGCAATGCAGTTTTTAATACCCAGTAACTATGAATGTCAAACAAGCAATGGATTCCTCTTTTGTAATTTTGTAATTTAAAAAAAAAATTGTGTAACTTAAATGACAGGGATCAGTTCTCTATGTAATTACAGAAACATCATCATGTAGTTCACATAGTTGGAAAAAATAATGAAGAAAAAGCCAAAATAAATTCCTGTATTATACAGAATGGGACTGCAGTTTCCCTCAATTATTCATGTTTAGTTGCTGAATTTCCTCCATAAATAATCTAAACTCTCTAGGTGTTTTTCTTCCAATATTTGATTTTTAAAATTCCAATTGGGCTAATTCTCTTTCTAAAATCTGACGTATTTTTTTACTAATTAAGGTTATTCTAACAAGTGACTTCCCAATGTAAGTATTCATAAACTCAGAATTCCTTAACATTCTTTCATATTTCTTTAAAATCAGGTTTTTTATGGAAGTTAGTAGGGGCATTTTCCTAAACTTTTTTTGAAAAGTGAGTGTGAAAGGTACACGAAGAAACCTAAATATTTCTCTTTTTTTTTTCTGAAATAATTTCTGAAAATATTTCTAGTATTTGTCAATATTGTATCTATATAAAACTCTCTCACAAAGCTGCATAAGGGCAGATAATACACAAAGAAAAGAAAAATTCAAGTAATAACTACAATGTTCCAGTCTTGTACCATAGTGGTACATACTGGTCATGAAGAGTTGTTTCTGTGACCTGCTGTTGTGGTACATGAGCCTTCTCAGTCCCTCTAAGGGGATTGACCAGCACCTTTCAATATTAGACCCCCTAAATTTCATTCTGGGCTAGTAACCTTTTGATTATTGAACTGTTGTTTGATTAATTTTTCTGTTATCATCAAAGGGGCTTACCAGACTATTTCTGACACCAGCAGTAGTTGCTGGATTGCTGGGTTTATAACAGAAATTAAATAAATAAATGAATAAACAAGCAAACAAAACTGTTATTTTCTTATCTTGATGTACAGATTTCATGCCACGCTCATTGTAAGCACATACAAAATTACTGTTTTGGAGAACTTGAGGGCAGTAGTAGAAAATGAAGCGGCTTCAAATCTTATTTGTTTCGCTGGCAGAGATTATTTAGTGCCCAAATACCTATTCCAGTAATTTACAATTTAGTGTGAATTTTGCAGAACCATCTGTGTTGCTATATAGTCTTACTCTAAGTGATCAGAGTGTGGGCTTCTAATTTCCATAGAGATGTACCCACAGAATTCTGAAAGGACATGGGCACCTACTGTGCTCCTTTATGCATATTTGTATTTAGAAAAGATCCTGGTCCATACAGATGCCTAATTTTTTAGAAAATAAATGACAGCTTCCAAGCTTCAGTGGGAATTTCCATGAATTTAACTATGCAGCTTTTGGCCTCACGGGTTACAAAGCCACTGCTGTGGGTGGTAGTCAAACCTCGTGAAGCATAATTTGAAATATGTCTTCTACATTGTAGGGTTCTTATTGCCAGTGTTTTGTTTTCAGAACATTGTGACTGTGTGTTGTTTTTGCTGGTTTGTAAGTAATTTCTGACACTTGCATATTCCCAGGAGTATTTTTTTTCTGGTAGCTTTATTATCTAAATGAGATTATTATTAAAAATTGAACATTGGCTTCCCTTTTAATAAAAGAACAGCTCTCTTGACACAAGTTATAAAACTTTACTCCAGGCATTGTATTTCAAATAACAGGAAATCTGTCAGTTATGAGAAACAAACAAACGAAGAATACAGAAACAAAAAGCCAAATGAAAGCTCACAAATACTTTTGATTGATTTAGAGTGTACAGGGGCAAATGAAGACACAAAAAAAGCCTTCTGCCACTAGGTTAGATGAGGACTGCCTGGGTGTCCAGAGTGTTCAGACTTCCCACCTAGAACAGGGCTGGAGACATCCATTCTTGAATTTACTGTCCCAGATCCTCAACTTCCATATCTTGAGAGGCAGGCATTACACTTTACATGGAAAGTTTTTCCTTGAGTAGCTTATTTATGTACAAAGGACTTTTAGCCTACATGACATGCAGTTGTGCCAGCTGTGTTCCTGAAACCATATGGGGTGTGATGTGTCATGCAGCACCTCTGCCTTACTGATCCTCTTGGGTGACATACCCAGGACCTGACTTTCTCCTCTTCCTGTCCAAGCCCATGGCATGAGAGAAAGATTAGGTTCAACCAGATAGCTTTGTGTCTTCTCCTGCATCTGAAGACTGCTCTTGAGTTGTGTTGCGCTGCTGAGGCATCAATTGCCACATGAATTTTGCTGAGAAGCTAAAGGGGGGAAAAAAATCAAAATCCTAAACTCAAGTGACCTTGCTGGCATATACATGTGTTTAGAAAGGTTTTCTATTTTTAGACACTCCCCACTAAATTTAGATTTTCACCTTTAATAAGGAACTTTTTACATTGGGAGTATGCTTGTTATTTCTCAACCATTCCTGTTTTCAGACAGCTGCTATTCTTCAGGTTCCTGATGTTCATTTTATTCTGTAGAATCTAATTCTATTACACTGCAGCTGAACTTGTGTTGGTCAGTACTAAAAGGATAGTTTAGTTTTTTTTATCCCCTGTTAAGTGTTGTATTTAACCCCTCAAAAGTATTGTCAGTGACCTCAAAAATGTAGTGTAGAATTCAATTTCTATCATATGCACTGACCATGTGCCTTGAATATTAAAAGAATCACAATAAAGATTATATTCTGCCATGAATCTGTGTGGTCTACATATGTAATGTTACGATGAATAATTATTATATCCACATTAAAAAGTTACTTTAAAATGCAGAGCACAGCCATTTTCCAAAGTGAGTATTGCAATATTTAATATTTGTATTACTGAACGCACTATTGTAGTGCTATACTGTGTGACAATATTTTAATACTTGTCATGCTCAAAGACCTGCCAATTTGCAATTAGATAACTTATCTGCATTGTTTCAATATTATCATCGCTTCCCTACTCATGCTACAGAGAAAACATAGAATATTTTAAACAATGCTGTATAATTACCTCTGACATTATTATTCAATAAGATTATACTGGTTTTGTCATTATAACGCATGTTTTGTGGCTGAATAACTACATGACTAAAAATAGAGCTCTTAATTCTTAGTTCTGTGGTCCAGATTCACGTAGGTTGGTGTTCCCATACTAGTAGACTTTGAGTGCAAAGGATCCAGGATGATGCTGCTGTAGGGAGGGGAGACATCTAAAACATGTATTTTGACAGCTTGTCAATATTTTGACAGTGAGACTATTCCAGGCAGGATAGAACTGAAAATAGTAGGGACGAGAATTAATAAGAAACTGTTCATGTTAAAATCAGTTTTTCTCCTGAAAGAAGGAGAAAAAAAACCCAGAACAACAACAAAATAAGTGCTAGAGGGAGAGAAAGATTAAGAAATCTGAACACTTGCTTTTCAAAATTACTCATGATAGTAATGCTATATGAGAGGCTTAAATAAGCCCTATAATCATCTCTTGAATACAAACAAAATTCTTGCCTTAGCCAGACTGATAGTATTTCATTCATATAAAAAAATATTTTTGTAAGGAGTTAGGACTTATTGATTTATGGAGCTAAAGAGAACTGGGGAGATCCAGGTAGGATAGATCTGTTTTGACATGGTTACCTAGGAGTTGTCTTTGAGGTCCGTGCTTGCATTTACAGACATAACCAAAGTTCCTGTAACTTTTCAGGCTGCATTTAAGTGAATTCTTTACACAATGTCTTTTTGTATCATAGTAGTGCTTCTAGCACTAACGAAGAGCCTGGCTACAGAGGAGCCCTGAATAACTTGGTAAAAAAAGCTGAGTCACCCCAATGATCATCATTGCAGCAGGTGGCCCTGAGAAGCAAGAAAGGGAAGGAAAGAGATTTGCCTATATGCAAATACGAAAAAGTTTTTACAGTATTAAAAGGAAAATCATAAACCGCCTTACTGATTGTGTTGAAGGTAAGCCAAACATTGGCCATTCCTCATTTAACTGTGTGGACACTCATTCCCTAGGTATGAGTATCCTCTTGTTTCTAGACTGCTAATAGTGAAATATTTCCCAGGTGTTGCATGGACTCTAGGTTTCAAATGCACACCTGACAAAATGTGTAGGTGTGTGTATCTACATAGAACTGTCACTTCTATGTGGAGGAGGATGAGCCATTGAATTTCAGTGTCTGGGCATGTAAATCCAGATCCTAGCTCTCCATCTTCTTCATGCACAATCACAGATGCATGGTGTGTATCATGCAGGCTGAACTACAGAAATCAATGTTTGCTTCTAAATCAGAATTCTACATGGCAGAACAGTATCATGGAAGTACCACAGAAGCTTACGGTAGTAATGATTTTCAACCCTTTTTTAAAACAAGTGTGCTATTGCATTCTTTTCTTCTGCTAGGAATTGAGGTAGTCCAGTAGCCAGAGGCTGAAACACCTCTTAGGAAGAATCTATGGGAAATGGTTTGGGCACATTTTTTCTCCATATTTCTTACAGTCTTATATAATGTAGGGAAATTTTCCAGTTCTTAATTGATAGGGGGATGTAAGTTTTAGTTGATACATGACTCAAATTATTGTTGTAAATAATTGGATTGTTTCACGTAGTACATCAGCTTTTGTGAATGTGATATGGCTGTCGCTGGCTAATACTGAATTATGTGTTATTTTATGGAGTTGGTTTGTTTGGTTGCTTTTTCTTTTTTTTTTTAATGGCCAATGGGGAAGGCATGGAATAAGTAAAAAGAACAAATTTTTCCAGTTGGATCCTTTGGCATCATTATTTCATTTTTCCACATTGTCCTTCTTTAGAGAGTTTCAACTTTTCAGAAAATAAGACAGAAGGTATTGCAGGAATACATTGTGACTTTTGTTTTATAGGAAGCTTGGTAGGAAACAAGACTTATACATTAGGCAATATCAAGTAATACACTTTTGTTTTAAAAAAAGGAATACAAAATTAAGTTTTCCATTAACAAATACATCCATATTAAAAGGATGTTACAGTATTGCAGCAAATAATTTATTTTTCATGGCGTTAGGAACTTTGTGAAGTCAGTGGTGAGGTCAGTAATCTCAGTACCTCTCATAGTAGTCCGTAAAAGCTCTAAGATCCCACCATTTAAATAGATAAACCTTAATGAAATAGATCAGGCATGAAGCTGAACCAGTCTGACTCATAAAGGGTGTCTTACATAAAGCATACTATATAAAGTAATGCTCTTCACCCAATGGCATGCATCCAGGACTTCAGAAAGTTCTGGAAATCTCCTGAAATTTGGATCTGTCACCATGTTTGAGTCTGCCTGTGCATGTAAAGGTGAGATTTTATAAGCACACATGCACTGATCAAACCTAGTGCAGTTGAAGGGGCACTCAGTAAGAGAAGAGGAGCCTGCCTTTTGGAAAATTTGGCAAATACTGGCTTTTGCCAAAAATATCAGTGCAGCTTTAGTATCTGCACAGAACAAGAATTTAGCCTGTACATGAAAGATTTGCCATGAACTGTCTGATATGGTCCAGAAGTCTTCCTCCACATGCTAGTACAAAACAGTTAATCATTCTGTATATGATGATTAATAGTTAATTTTTTTTATTTTACTTTTTTTAAATTGCCAATGTGCTGAAATGTGCAATAGGAATTATATTTCAGCCTGCAAGCACATCTTGTTCAGCTCAGCTTTGCTTTACAGCTCACAGGCTCTCAGCCCATTAATCAGGAGGTGACACTCCTAAGTGGTAAACCTGATGATACATATTAATATTTATGGGTTTGCTATAGTGTACTCTTGTGTTTGCTGTACTGGGAAAGAGCAGTTCTGTCTATCAGTATGAGCTAACACCTCTTTAAAGCTGTAAACTGACAAGCAGCACACTGGCATTTTTTCTAATTATTTTACCAAGTTGATGACAACTAATCAAACTGAGCTGCCTAGTGGTTGCACTAGTTGCTTTCAGTACCTGCTTTGGGGTTTTAGGAGTTTTCTTTCTCACCATATATAGCATATAGGATATTAGATATAGATGTGAAATATAGCATACTTCTTGATTGTAAATTGGTTTACTAATCTTCAAAGAATAACAACTGTAAGGTCAGCCCCAAATGTTCCTACTTTCAGATACTCTTTTATTTAATCCAAACTGACATTTCAGTGGAAGATACCCGGTCATTTGGAAATTAGGCCAAGCACCCTATTTATTCAGGTATATTAATAAATATACATATATATAGAGAGAGTGTGTGTATATATGTATATTACTTTCGGTGTAATAGTACTTTTCAATATAATATTTCAGTATAGTAGTACTTTGCTTATAGTTAGCTGCCAATCCTACCAGCATTTTGAAGAGAAATCTCTTGAAGTGTGCCTGATGTGAATTAGTTTGAAATGTAGGGGTTTTTTCTATGTTTTGGTATTTTTAAGCAATTTTTACATTTTAGGGAATGACCGGATTATCTATGGCTCTCTGTTATTTCTATGGAAAAAGGAACTGTTAGAAATTACTGACTTCTCACATCAAAAGTTATTACACCATTTGACCTTGAAAAGCAGCAGTTTTTTTCGGTGGTCTGAGGATCTCACATTCCCCTCATACACACAGTCCTTGAGACTCAATCTGTAAGTCACATGGATGGAGTGAGCCACTTGTGTAAAATTTCTGTTGAAATAGGCGACCTTGAGAATATTGGCTCAGCTCATGTTGGAATTCGTGAGTTTTGAGATTTTTGGTAACTCCTTAACTTTTCTAAAACTAGCGCTACATAAAGAATCCCTGTAATCTTTCCTAGCCAAGCTGACATGTTGTTTCTCTAGCTGAAAAACTGATCCAGTGTGCTGAAACCAGATTCCAGGCTGTGCATTCTGTAAAGGCTACTTTTCTTTAGGCAGCTCTTCTTTGTAAAGCCTAAAAAAAAACCACCATAAAATAACGTAGATAATAATGCATCTACTGATGTTAATTTGTGCAAATGCTAAAAATTGAAGTGGGAATATTCTCTATTGCTAACATCTAATCACTGGTAAATTATAGGTTCAGAGAAAATCTGCCACCATACTAGAAAGGCCTACTTGAAATTATCAGTATGTGTGAGTACCTATCTATATGTATACAGTTATAAATGAGATATATAATACATATTCAAATATGTATGTATACACAGAGAGGTGCACGTGTTTATACATAGCCATGTTTTGGCTATGTTCCCTCACATTTCTCTGGGTTTGAACCATTAATTAGTGATTAATTCTGTTACATCAAAACAAAAACAAAAAAAATTCATTAATCAAAAATACTGTAGTTTTGATGATAGTGTTCTTTTTTAAGTTGTGTTATCATACATGTACAGTGTTTGTGGAAAGCTGCATCATGTTCCCTTAGGGCACATGCATATCTTTATATACAAATCTTTTGCTGAGCCTATTCTTGTGTATTGACTCAATAAGCTCTGGTTAAATGTGGCACTGTGTGTCAGTTGCAATCTTCAGGAAGAAAAAGTTTCTGTGACGGCTATTTTACAGCACAGTGTTCAGTTCTATATGAAAGAAAAGTAAGAAAGTACTGCAACAACACCAACAGGGTAGCTTGGTTTCCTTGATGTATTCACTTCCTGCCACCTTGGTTTTTATCATATTGCAGTACATAGAAAGATTAGACCTGCACTGTGTGTGGGGTTTGCCCTTGATGAATCCAGTAATTTGAGTTTTCACAAAGAACAGGCCTCTCTAAAACCAGAGTGGATTTGTAAAGTATTTACTAAGCTTTAAAACCCAGCCTAACAGGCATGATTAAATAGACACCAGTGACAAACAAACATTTCTGTAAGGAACAGCACAAGACATAAGAATAACTGTTCACAAGTTTACTGTTTGTTGGTGCTGCTGCTGCTTTCAGGGGGACTGAAAATGTGCAATATTTTTTCTTTCAGGATTTGTTAGAGAGCTATAAGAGCCCTGTTTATTGTTTATTTCGGGGGTTGTGCTAATTTTTTTACAAACCAGTGTTCACTTCCAGTGGAACCCCAAATAAAAAGCCTCCTGTGAGTAATACATTTGTAACACTGTTGTGCTCCAGGTGTGAAGGCAGTGGTTATTTCACTCTGTGGCAACAGAGGGTTATGTTGCTTTTCAGCTATACCGTAGTGGTAGTGACTGGCCCATTTCATGGTCCCCCAGTAAATCACAAACCATCTTAGCAAACTGATGGCCAAGTTTGTGCACTGTGTTTGCAGCAAAGTCTCTCCTCTAAAGACTAGCAGGGACATTCAGGCAGTGGGAAGCATCCCAGCTGTGCTGAATTTGCTCTTGGAGCCCTAGCACAGTTGTCCACATGGATAATGTGGTGATCTTGCCCAAGATCAAGCTGCAAGTCCGAGTCAAGTCTGAAAATATCACTGAGGAACAGTGGTTTTTTTGTCTCATCATTACAAACTGCTACATACAAGTTACCTTAATCCATAGAAATGAAAACTAGTACAGCTGCTATTATGTAGCGTGAAAAAAGGTAAAATGCATTTTACTGCTGTTCCTTTGATGAGTGGTAAGGAACATGATGTTCTGAAAGGAGTGTTCTGTCCATCAGAAAAAAAAAGATGCCTTTATGCAGTATGATTAAATACACTTCATAGAGTGGATACTATCTTTCTAAAGATATTCCTTTATTTTTAGCTTAAAAAATAATAATTGAGACTATAAAGCAACACCACACATAGAAGACCAGCAGCCAAATTGCACAGAAAGGCATAGACAACGTTGTCTAAAAACCCTGAAGAGGGTCAGACATTGACCTACATGACCATGCCAGTGGTATCAGGTGTGTCTTCTGGAAGACAAACCGAGAAGGGCTGGGAAAGACTTCTGTAAGTCTCATGTGCCTTTCACCTCATTTTATCAATTTTACTGCCACAACAGTTCTATTGAAATATATCTCTAGCTGCAAGGTAATTGTGATTTTGATGTGTGTGTTTTTTGTTAAAGTATTTTAGTTTACTTTTCAGCTTTTAGGTTCTAATTGGCCTGTGGACAAGAGTTCTGACAAAGCTCAATGTGTTGGAAAGATTACAGTGGAGAGAGCCACAGGAGCAGTTGAAAAAGAGAGAACAGATAGGAGGATACAGGCCAGGAATAGGGCATTACATATGTGGGCACCCAGCATACCCTCTTCATACTGTTATCCCTTTTTTCACTCCTGTGTATTTTTATTTTTGACTTTGAGTGGATGCTGCATGTGGTTTTCTGTAAACTGTAATCCTTATCCTTAGCAGAGACATCACAGCATCTCCTCTGGATAGGGCAGATTTGGAGAGACAAGAAGGGCTCTTCTACTTGCAGGTCACATGAGATCCTGCCTGAGGAGTCAGATTTGAATAGAGACTGTGATCTTCTTTCATGCTCACTGCTACCTGAACTCTCTACTGGGGTTGGCATAAACTATCTCAGTCCACTGACTAATGTGGTATATGGCAATGCTTGCACTTTAAAAGTCAGTGTCATCCAAACATGTGATTGCAGCTTGGATGCCTCACTAACAGTGCTTCTAGACAGGGGGTGGTTTTGTCAGAATAGTCCGTTCAGGGCTTGCTTTTTTTGCAGCAATGGTTCTGTAGTTTTAAGGCAAGCCTTAAAAAAAAATCAAGTAGACCATTGTTCACTGCTTCAAACACAGCATGAAGGCTCTCCAGCTCTCCAGGTCCTCTTTTACAGTGTTCTAATGCTGGTTTGTGTGTTTTGGTAGTGGTACATTTAGCTGTATGTCTTGGTTTAGGGTAAATTTGGGAGGAAACCTCTGAAGGGGTTTCTGCTGGAAGGCAAACCCAAACAGTCCCTCCCCCCAGCCAGTCCAGGAAAAATTTCCTCAGAGAAGAAAGTGGAAAAAACTATTAAACTATTTATTTAACAAACAGAATATCTACACTAAGAATGGATACTATGAAAATATAAAATG
>VZUI01071767.1:0-14026 GCA_013401135.1 Cettia cetti
TTAATATTGTTTACAGTTCAAAGCATCCCCTCATTGGTGTGCAGCATACAAGAATGTAATTAAACATTGTTTACTTTCACACTCAAGGTGGCTGCAGTGCTCAAACTAGCATCTAAACCAATTACCTTATAAATAAACTACTATCTTTCCCGCATACCTTAACGTAATTTCTAACTGCGCCACAGGTCCAGGCCTTCACTCAGGCCTGTCCCTGGGTCTAGGCTGACTGGGCCCAGGCTGGATTGTCCAACCTAATTCAGGAGCAGATCATGTCCCTGCTCTCTGAGAAATTCTGCTACACAAAAACATGCTACTATACAGCATGCACACAACAAGCATAATGACAAATTAAGCAAAACCATTTAGACCAACCCCCAAACATATTGACAAATCATTTTCCTGAATAGTGAGAGTAGAACAGAAAATAAAGCCCTTGTTGGTTCAAACTAATATTTTTTACTAGAAATTTCCTCAGCAAAATTAGTACATTTATAATATTTCTAAGTAAACATTTTGTAAATGAGAATCTGTTTAGAGTCAAGCTGATAACAGAGAGCAGAACTCAGCAATCTCCAGGCCTCTGTCTACAATATTATCATGACATGTTTTATCTATCTGATTGCTCTAATTTTTGTACGGGATATCCATTGATCATGAGCCCTTATATATTTTTACAAGATAAGAAATTATGTCTGACATAAGATATTTTAGAGTCAAATTTCCAGTGAAAAATGTACATATATTTTAGTTTACTTTAAATAGACGGATAGGTTTTAAAGAACTTTAAGACTCATTTGCCTTGTGACATTTCTGGAGTATTCCTTGAGAATTATGAGAATTCAGGGGAAAAACAAAGTCACCAACATTTCCCAGTATTTTCCCACCAGACTGATTCAGAACTTAAAAATCAGCTACTGCCTTTTCTGCCTATCTTATTCAAAGTAATGTGATTTTATGAAATATTAGAGATGAGCACACGAGAATTTACAAGGAACATATTTTAGGGGAGTTAAGCAAACAACCGTCCCCTCAAAAGTCAGTAAAATAATGCAAATCCAGGACTCTGAGTGCTTTAGAGTGAAATGTGAGACACACAGCAAAGCTGCATTAGCTGGGAAAGAGATGGAAAAACAGGATATTCTGCTACACAGGACGCAACAAGATTTTGTCTGAGTGCTCTTGCAGGGTGGAATTCCTGCTGGTGCAGTCAATAGTCATAGGGCTTGGAAACACAGGCCAAAGGCTGTGTCAGGAAGACAGTCATGATTTGAGCTAAATTACAGCTGTAAGGCCTGGGGCAGGCTCTCTGCCTTTGTCAGAGTTTCAAGACTAAAGTACAAATGAAAGAGGAAAAACAGGACAGATGAAGCTCTCCTGTGATGCCCTGAAGTGACAAATGATGAAAAGGAATGACCAAATCTCTCTCCTTTCCACACACCCACTAGTACAAGTGTGATTCTTATTAATACACCAGGTATAAAATTTTATAATGAACAAGCCCCCCCCACACCTCCCTGAACATTTGTCTCTAGGCAGAGTTCCTCTATCTGCCCTGCCAAAAGTCCTTCCCCTGGTAACACAGATTAGAGCTTTAGAAGAAAGAAAACACACGAATACAGAATTTTCAAGCCAGTTTGACACATTTAGGTGGAGATTACTGTGAGATCTAGGAGCTGAGCATATGTATCAAAGTCCTGCCTATAGAGTCTGATGTACAGAATGAAAACAACTGCTTCATGAAAGAGCATATTAGTAATTGCAGGGTAACAAATTTCAGGACTGCAATAAAGAGCTAACTAAAAAGAAACCATATGAGAATAATCAAATATAAAATATGTTAGAATTGAAAAAGATTGGGCATTTGTGGAGAAAGAAAATTGGCTAAAGAAATTTTATTATTTTATTTTCTATAGGCTGTCTACAAAAAAGACTGCAAAATTATTTTTTCTTATCTTTTCCTTCCTTTGCTACAAACCCATAAGGACTCTGAAGTTACAGAGTTTGTCACTGTAGGTATGTATCTCTTTCTCCCTCTCTCCATATGAATGTGTGTGTGCATTCACAGGTATAAAACTAAATACTTAACCATGCAATGGTGAAATATGTGCAGTTATTTACATAAGCACCACTGCCCACATATTTAAGAATCAAGTTTACTTGGTACATGTTTGGGAAGTTAAACCATCCAGGAAGCAGGGTGATTTTCAAACTGGGGTTGTTACAGTCAAAGTCCCTGTTTACTGCTGAAGGTACAGATCTTTTCAGTTCATTGTGAGCACTACCTGGCCAATTTGCCATTTTATCAGTACTTCAGCAAATTTTTTTTTTTCAGGAAATTTCAGTGATAATTCAAAGAAGAGAATATTGTTCATGACAAAAATAGAAATACAGCGTTATCCATATGGACTCCAACATCTCCTCTCTTGGTTCCTTTGTTTAGGAGATTGCATGTGTGCGTTCATCAGTTTTTGAAGTCCAGTTTTACTGAGGAGGAAAAACCTTCCATCCTTACCAAAAATCTTAATACCTAAGCCTCCCACTAGCTCCAGTGTTGAAACTCCACCACTCCCAAGGTGCGTTGAACTCACACTCCATAAGTAGCTAATTTTCCCACAAATAGAATTCATCACAGTGGTGCATGACCTCTTTATTCTCACATCACCACTTGTAGAATGAGAAGATATGTAAATTTTGTCTGCTCTTGAGCTAATGCATTCTTACCATGATGAAAATGAAACACAAAATTTAACATTTTCTTTTGTTACCAAGACTTTTAAAAATATGTCAGTAAGAGAATTTGTCTGGAAGAGTGAAAGAAGGGATCTTACATTCATATAGACTTTTCTAAAATATGGATTGTGAATTCCACTTGGCAAATATAAAATAAGCTGCATGACCACATAAACTTGTGTATGACAATTAGATAGAAGTATTTGTGGCGCTGACTTTGGTTGCTTATACTGTTGAATTGTGTGTCTGTCCTCTGAAAAATAATATTTTTCAATAAATAACTGCAAAGTTAACTTATCTTCGTTCTTCAGAATGTGCTTTAAAATCTTCCTTTGTTGCAGGGTCTACAAGAAGCTTGACAACAGTTTTTAGGATTCTGATGATCTAAGACTACCAACTGTCAGCCTGACTGGCATTGTCAAAGTGTTCCTCGTTCCATCAGTCTCTCTTTTTCCATCTGCTGCATCTCACTTCCTATAGCACTCTTAAGAGTAGGGACTGATTCTATATTTTCAGATATACAGCACTGAGGGCAATCGTAGCTACTAAAGAAGAACAGGGAAAGAAGGAAAAAAAATATATTGTCAGCTAAAATCCGAGAAACCTTTGTGGGATAAAAAAAAAAATAAAATAAAAAAAAAAGAAAAAATTCCACACCAAGTCAATGGAGAGACAGGGACATTTTCATTCTTCGAATGGCACAGAAAAATAACCACCTGGCTGCTTTTTTTGTGTAACATTTAGTTCACTTACATAAAAACAAACATCTTTTTGTGTCGTCTATTTGAGCACATTTGAGGCCAGCATGCCTCTTGGTGATATCTTCACTCTCATCAACAGAGAAGGATGACTAAGACCCTGACTGGGATAAGTGACTATTAACCTGCTAGGAAGAAAGGAGTGGCAAGCAAAGTGCTGCACCATAACTGCCTTGTTTGCAATATCTAGTACAAGAGTGGGGAGGCTGAAGCTGGCATTCCAGTGCAGAAACATTGCTTGTCTTTGCAATGCAGAAACTCATTTCTTGCGTTGGGTCCATCTCATGGATCCATCCTATTAGGTCTTTCCTCTCATTGAGGAGAAATGGCTGAGATAATATTGCTTGTTCAAAAAGCTTTGCACCTGTCCTCTGTGAAAACATTTTACCTCCTCTGATTGTAATTCACACTGCAAGCAGCTCAGTTCAGATGCTGGCACTGTGGAGGCCAGACTGCCAGTCTTTCCAAAGGCACAAGTGCAGAAACAAGAAATTTTCCTACTGACTTTTCTGCAAAACAAAAAGCATCATAGCACTATACTTTGACTCTCAAATCTATTGTAACTTGAGCAGTTACTTATTAAATCCAACAAATGAAGCTGGAAATGAGGAACACATTTACAGAGCACATGATACTTCGTTAATGTGATCACTATTTAAAAATTAAGTCAATGACAGTTTGTCAAAGCTTTTGTTAAGTTAAACCTTCAAAGGTTTCATTTTTAAATTCTACTTACCTGAAACCATTTATTCATGATATTGACTCTGACTTTTAGCTTACTTCAGTGCTATTGGTACTGTAAGGAACCTTTTTGGGTTAGTATTCCTTTAGATGTCAATTCATATTTTTTTCCTCAAAGAATAGGGCTCCTTTTTATTGCTAGACATAAGAGGATGATTTGTTTGTTGCTAGACAACTGATGTAAAATAATTACTTTTTGATTGGCTAATTGGATTTTCTGTTGATGAATCATTATGGCAGAAGTAGAGGAATTATTTTAGCAGCAAAACAACATGTATGTGTTTGTGCTTTCATTTAGATGTGGGAAATGAGGAATACAAGATGCCTTTTAGACCTTTGAAACTGTGGCAGTGAGGCCAGTGTTTTAGACAGTATAAATTACTAATTACTAATCAGTGGGGTCTGACCCTCTGCCTCTCAAGCTGTAAGCAGGCCTGGCTACTTTGACAATAATTCACAAGCAAGATTTTCATCCTACTTTGCCATAATATATGATATTTTGCGATTCCAGAACACTCAGAAAGATTTTTTCTAAACTTCTCAAGATAAATGAAATTGTGTCATGGTTAAAACTCAGCAGCAAAGCCCCATGTAACCCCTCATTCCCCCAACAGCAAGATCAGGGAGAAATCAGATCAAGAGCTACAAAGCTTGTGGGTTGAGATGCAGACAGTTTTTTGGGGAAAAAAAACCCCCACACATCCAGGCAAAGCAACACAAGGAATGAATTCCCTGCTTCCCAGGGGTGGGCAGGTGTTCAGCCATTTCCAGCACAGCAGTGCCCCATCATATTAATGGTGACTTGGGAGGACAAACACCATCAGTCCAAACATCCTCACCTTCCTCCTTCTTCTCCCCACTTTATACACTGTGCCTGATGTCACATGGTCTGGAATATCCCTTTGGTCAGTTTGGGTCACCTGTTCCAGCTGTGTCTCCTCCCAACCTCCCAGGTACCCCAGGCACCACCAGCGTGGCAGTGAGAAAAGCAGGAAAGGTCTTGGCTCTCTGCAATTCCTGTTCAGCAACAACAAAAACATCTTTGTAATATGAACTCTGTGTTCAGAACAAATCCAAACCAGAATTCTGTACCTGCCACTCTGAATAAAATTAAATCTACCCCAGCTAAATCCAATAGAAATTGTTAACTCACAACCCATTTCCCTGATAAATAAAATTATGGTGTTTGACTCTTGAATTTTCAAGAAGAGATAACCTGACTAAAGCACAAAATAAAGATTCAATTTTTTGATAAAATATAGCTGAATTTGCAAAGAAAGTAAAGAAATTTCTACCTTATTACTACTATTATTACTATGTCAAAACACTCGATTTGATTTTCCGACAGAAGACAATTTGATTTTCACAGTTTTGGGAACCAATTTTTTAACAGTGTCTGTCTTGAAAAATGGTGTTCTTCTATTATTAAGTCATAAGACAAGCAAAGAGAGTTTCTAGAAGGCCAGTTTGGCTGTACAGAGAACAGCCTGAGGAAGAAGAAATTGTATGATCTCAGAAAGTGGGGTCAGGCTTCACAGGAAGATGATGGAGCTGTTGTTCATACAGGTATTTTCAACTTGAATAAAATGATAGTAGTTACTAAAACAGTAAAGTCAGCAGAAATATTTTCTGAAATTTAGAAGTAACAGCTTAACTCATTCATAGTTTAAAATGAAAAATTTTCATGAGTGGGATCCATCTATAATAACTGAGAAGACTGAGGAAGCAATATTTATGAGGGAATCTAGAGAAAACCAGAAAATATCCAAAATAACCATTCATAAACAGTGAAAACACCAATTCACAGATAGTATAAACAGTTCCTTTATAGACATACCATTGGAAGAAAAACAAAACAAATGCTCTAAGAAAAATTAGATGTAAGGAAAAAAATGAAACAGCCAGCTGTAAATTCAAGAACTGTATTATATATGCCATAGAATAAAATTTCTTTCCAAATACTCAATTGAAAATTATGAGGTAACCATGAGGACACTAATTATATTGAGCAGAGTATTTTATCTCCCAAAGACTCAAAAACCAGGACAGATTATCTTTTGCATATACACCTCATTTACGGCACCTGAATAGATGAAAGTGGCCACAAGTCAACTTCTGGGAATACCCTGAAATAGAAGGAGTATCTGCAATGGTATTTAGGCATTCTAAGGATTTGCTGTCACCTCAGTTCATGGGCTGTAACTTGTGTAGGAAGGAATGTGTGATATCTTAGTGCAAGAAACAGCCTTGGAGCATCAGCTTCTCTTACTGGTGCAGATGACTGAACATATTTTTCTAGTTTCCCAAGAACACAAAATTATTTACCACACCCTTTTAGATTAAAAAATTTATGAGTATTTCTGGCGAATGCCTTTGGCTGAAGTTACAAATAAAAAATCAGAGAAAAAAATGAAGGCAAAATTCCTTAGTAAATACTTGTATATATGTGGAAAGAACACATAATAATTCATGAAGGGACATTACAAAGTACTGTGATAACACTTTGGCTTCCCTAGAGCTACAGAAAGGGCATTGCCACAATACTTTCCTCCTGGACAAAGCATGACATTAGATTCAAATCTCTTTGCACACTATGTCCCACTCTAAAAACTTTCTTCTTTAACCAGCTGGGTGTGTTTGAGGGCTGCTGAATAGTTTGGAATCAGAAAAAGTTTACAGGGCCACAAACAGAGATGGAAGACAATATTCAGATAGAAGATACTTATACTTAAACAATACTATTCAGCACGCCTTCATGATTTTGCTCTGCCCACTCAAAGGATGTTTCTAAAACCAAGAGTGAAGTTCTGTTTTCAAATTGCTATGAACCATTAGTATGAAGGTGTTTAGAAGAATTCCTGCACTAATAGTACAAGAGTCTGACTAAGAAGAAACAGGTTAATTATCACAATTCATTAGCTAAGTTGGAAACCTAAGAAATCAATACAGTATCACAAAGATTTATAAGCAAAATTAACAAGGCAGGCTGGCAACACTTGCTTTTTATAGAAGTTTTAAAGATTTTATTATTTCAAATATAATGACCATATAGAACGCATTAACAATATCAGAACAGTTAGGATGCTTCAGTTTACCTGTACTTAAATATTAAATGTTATTCATTATGATGGGAATCTGGTTGATTTTGGTAATAGATCAAGAGGATTTCAGTGAAGCAGTTTAATCTCGTTCACTGAGTGAACACTAAATTCCTTCAGATTGTTGCTTTGGCTTCCTGTGTAAAGATAGAGTGGTTTGATGTTAGAGAACCAAACCATTAAACTAAAACCCGCTGCTGGTAGAGACAGTCCATACCATGGACTCCATTGGACAGCTGGAGGATTCACTATGCCAGTTGACTCAAAATATTGCAGGTGCACCAGTGCACTCAGGTACTGTATCAAACCCTTCTGAGGCAGTGATTTCACTTCCCCTGCTCAAAGTGTGAGAATGTGTAGCCAACATAAAGTTAAGCAAAAGTCTAATTTGTATATGTCAACTTTTCAGTATTCCTCAGATACCTCTGAGGTTGCTGCAGTTTCACAGTGTTAGAGGGCTGGTAACTATCAGAAGGTGAACTGTTGTTTTCATGAGAGCCATTCTTTGGTGTGTAATACAGAATTGTTTTTCCCCCTTAACATTTGACACTCCTAAGAAAAGGTTTCAGAATGTTTGAGTTCAGGTTATGTTATCCATCCCATGGAAACAGGAAAGAATACATAAATCAACATCTATTTTCACTGTAATTTTTTCTAAGCCGGAATTTATATTACCCTTTTTAATCATGGGTTGCATGTCCTGAATTGATCTATTGAGACCATGCCCATCTTGCACTGTGGTAGCTAATGAGCAACAGAGCTAAGTATCACCTCTATATTAGGTGCTACAAAATCCTAGGAGAACACAAGGAATTTGGATTGTTTCTTTAAATTAAGTTGTCCTATGTTAAATAGGATGAAATTGACGAGGAGGTGATATAGAACTGAGGAGATGGAGGTGTAACCAATCATCTGGTCATAGATGTTACTGATGTGCAATATATTTGCTAAATATATGTCTCAGTCAATTGGGTGCTAAATTTAATTACGTGTTCCATCCGAAAATTGCAGCTCTTTTATCTGGAGTAAAAGTGCTAGACTGACAAAGTTAAAAAAGTTTTTAAGGAAGAACATACAGCAAAACCCCCCAAACAACAAAACCAAAAACCCCCACCAAAACAACCAAAAAACCTACACACCCCTCCTCCAACAAACCAACCAACTAAAAAAACCCTGAAAACCCACTAAAACCCCCACCAAAACCAAAGAACGTTGTAGAATTCTCACTTCCCTTTCATGATTCATGGCAATATGACCAATATAATAAAAATGAAATTGATCTTCAACAATAAAGACAACTGTATTTTTCTTATCTAAACTTTTCTCATCTAGATAATAGAATCTGTCTGTACCAATCTCCAGTCACATTGGTAGTTTTCTTAGAGCGCAGGGGAAATTCTTAACTTTTTCAAGCTGACTATTATTTAGAGGCCAAAAACAGCAGGAAAAGAGAGAAAAAATATCTTTCTGCATGAGAGACACTACTATGGCACTATTTAAACGAGTAACAAAGAGTATGTGGTATTTTGCCAGGAAGTTAAAAAAGGTTTATTACACTTTCATTCTTCTCAGATAAGTGATACTGTGTAATTTACAAAGACAATTTGGAGATAGCACATTGGGGCCCTAAAAAATGTAGATTAATCATCATTGACGTGACAGAGGCAGCCAATTAATTCTTAGTGATTTTTAATACTCTGAAGTTTCAGAAAGATGCCTCTTCTCAAAGGAGCAAGTAAAAAAGGTAAATGATTTGTCTTTAACTAAAAATTCTTAAAAGGCTGTACAGCTATATATCTTAGATTTCTCACAGCTTTGAGCATTACTTTCATGGATACTCAGGATTCAGGAAACAATCCAACTTTCCCAAAATGAAGGTGGTCAACCATAGTTCATCCTTACTACAAATTTTCTATGTCCACTTGTGCTATGTCTAGCACAACACACATCTCATCATATAGACCGTGGTGTTTCCTCTTCATTGGTGCTTTCCCTTGGGAAGCTTATTGCTAGATTGGATATTTGCATTTACCTTTTTAATGGGAAAATTAATCTTAAGATCTATAAATAATTTAACTGCATCCAACAAAAAAACGAAGTAAAACACAGGTAATGCCTCTACATCTGCTTACAGAATGACTGAGAGAGAGCTGGCAAGTAGTAAAGGCTTTTTCCCTTGAATTGAGAGTTGGTTGAAACAAATTGCCAAGTTAATACAAAGGCACTCTAAGACTTTAACATCCATGGTCGTTCTATGCACTAGGTATGGTGATGTCAATGTAAAACATGTTTACCAATCAGCAGGAAATCAATTTTGTATCAGGTTTTTTTTATATGGAGAGGTACCTAATGAGGAACGGAGAGGAAATAGGACTTAAAAATAACTCTCTTCCTGTAGGGAAGAGAGTTACTGCTGGAACAATTTGTGTTTTGCGCCACTGAGAATTTCAAATCTGTCACAAAATTCACTATCATAGTTACATGACATTGTGAAAAGATCTGGTCAAAAATGAAGATTCAAAAGAAAATGACTCTTTCATTGTCTGAAAAATTTCTGACTATCTAGATTAAAGTTTTACGACAACTTTGAAAGCCAAGAAAAAGGCCTTTTTTTATTTCAGACATTTTTCTTTTAGCTGTCTTAAAGCAAAGACTATGTTAATAGCTGATCTGCCAGTATTGGCTGCCTAGATATACACTTGCTGTGAGAGTTTGCAATCTCTTGAGGGTGATTTATACAGAAGGCTTGCCAGAAATCCTTATGACTATCTTCTTTGTGTTTACATCATTATGAGTTATTATTCTTATACCTTTGCTTCCTCTAGCAGGCAAGCAATACACCATAGACATGTTTAAGCACCACCTTTCTAGGTACAGTGTTCATTATTTACTGCAGGCTTCCAAAGTACAAAGCAACATAGGTATAATTATAGAAAAATATCTATTAAATGTCAAACTTATTTGACAGATACAATAAAAAATAAGATAAAGGTGTTTAGACTCTGAAAGAAAGAGAAAAAAGCATTTTTATTGACATAGGAAATGTTGAAATAGTGGAAATACTAGGATCAGTATTCATATTTGCCACCTTCCTTGTCCTTGCTCTTTTATGCTTCTTCATTCCTTTGATCAGCCTCTCACATTTGTTTATCTGTGTATAATTTCGTTATATACTTTCACTACCAATTGCAACTGCACATTTGTCTCAGAAGAAACACAAAGGACTGTGTCGGAGTTTGTTTGATTTCAACAGATATTACAATAGTAATTTTTAGACTGCAGAAAATAGTAGAAGTATAAAAAAGGATTTAAAAGTATCTTACTGCTACCACTATTTCTTTCCAAGGAACCTACATTTTTCAAGATTCTTTTTCTCAATGCTTACTCATTGACTGTAAATTTTAGCTCAGGTTACTGTCAAACTTTCTGTTTCTTCATGTCCCTAGGAAGCATCTCTCTTTTAATGTTACAGAATGTTCATAACACTCTGTATGTGTGGGTCATATTCAAAGCATGTTTTTGTTGGTTTTTTTGTTGTTGTTTTTTTTTTGGTTTTGGTGGTTTGTTTTTGTTTTTGTTTTTGTTTTTTTGCCAAAAGCCAGTAGGCTTAGGGAAAATATACAAGAATAGAAGGAGGCATGTGGTGGTATTTATCCCATATGCAACCCAAGCTCCAGTCACACGTAATACTGGGACTTCCAGAAATAACTTTTCTGTATTCAGCAACTCTCAAATGGTTTTTCTGCTATGCATTTGAACTCTTGAACCCCATTGTAACTGCCAACATTTACAGCTTCCTGCAAGAAAAGAATTACTCTGGTTAGCCATAACTGTGAAGATCTGTGTCCTTTGTTTTGTTTTCCACAAACTGCAACTCTATTTAGTATCATCTATGAGAAGAGAATATTGGAAAAGAAAGTGAAAACTTGATTGTGCCCTGTTGCGTTTTCTCCGCAAAAAATAAATCACCACAGTGTCCTGTTCTTCTTCATTTGCCCCTTTAAAAATTGATAGTCTTAGTGTACTTTGTTATTCCTCATAAAGACATTATTCCAAACCTTTGCTTATTCTTGCTGATCTTTACTGACAGTTTCCAGTTCTGTTACAAAGTTTCTAAGGGGACAACATACAAGAGGGAGTGAACCATAGATTTTCACTGTAATGTACATTCTTTTCTCATTTCTTTTTTTTCTTGAGTAATTCCTGACATTATTTTTGGGTTTTTTTCTCCTACTAATTAAACACTTGAGTTTATAATAGTTGTTTGAAAATACCAAAGTCTCACACAAGCAGTAATGTTTTCTTTTCAGATAATATTAAATAGGAAATTCAGGCTGTTCTTATCTGCATGTATTAGTTCCCAATTATCTATGCTAAATTTTATCTATTTTGTTGCCTTTTAAAATCCACATGTTTCTCATAAGTTGGTCTCCACATCCCCAAAAATCAGTTTGTCATTCTTTTGCTTTTCTAGGTCACTTGTGACTGAAGTAGACAGTACAGAAAAGTCCAGGGCTGCTTACAGGCTTTAAGAGTCTTTGTTGAACTAACTTAGGATAACCTTCCAGATACTCAGATTGACTTCATTAACCAGATACCCGTTATTCATTTCATAATTAGGCTCCATCAGCAAAAGAGTCAAACTAACCAAAACCTTTCTGTAGTGGAATTTCTCAGGGAGCAGGGACATGATCTGCTCCTGAGTGAGGTTGGTCAGCCCAGCCTGAGTTAATAGGCCAGGTAGTAGGCCTGAGGCCTTTTAGGTAGGCCCAGGGACAGGCCTGAGTGCAGGCCTGGACCTGTGGCGCAGTTAGAAATTATGTTAAGGAATGCCAAGAGATAGTAAGTTAATTAACAGGTGTTTGGGATTGCTGCTGGGTTGAGCACTTTAGCCACCTTAAGTGTGGAAGGTAAATAATGTTTAGTTACATTCCTGAGTGCTGAACGCCAATGAGGGAATGCTTTGTATTGTAGACTGTGTTGAACTGTATAAAAACAGCCATCTTACAAGTGATGGACCAGAACGCATGATAACCATATTGGTGACAACTGCGTTACTCAGTGTCTCCTCAAGTTTTAGTGAGGAACTTTCCCTTTCACTTTTCCATAGATTCACATGGCATAATTTCTTCCTACAGAGCGATGTCAGCTCTTTCTCTAAATATTTGACCCCATGTACATTACTTCTATCCTTTATGATATATGGATATCAGGTCATCTATGGCTTAACTGTAGGGTCTGTATTCTCCTCAGTCTGTCCCATAATTCTATCATAAACTGCCAGCACTTCAGCCTTCTTCTCTTCCTTGAGTATGAAAGAAATTTAGCACAAGACTGCATGCTACAATCATCACTCACTTCTCCTTACCCCCACTCCTCTGGGTGCCTGTAAATCAATTTGCGTGTTCTCCAGTGAAAATTGTTGGCATTTACCTTGGCCATGTACTGCTCCAGATCAGTCATGCAGCATCAGGTTGCCCAAGCAATATCCATTTTTCTCTGCCTGTTGGCACTGCCTTGCCCTATTGAAGCTTCTCTTCCCCTCAGGCATACTCAGGTAATCACTGGGAATGAGGAATCCTCTCCCTGGCCAGAAACACCTACCTGCTCTAATGACACTGAACTTGGCCTTGCAAACTGTTTATATAAAATAAATCACAAGCAAACGGTTTGCTGCCCAATTACTGGTAGTGTTTGGTGTTCTTAATCATTCAAGACAGCTCTTCGGGAAGGAATAAAATGGAATATGTGAGTCATGTGAGGCTTATCTGACTTTTTTTTGTATCTGTCTAACAATCTGAATAAAGAGAAACAAAACCAATATCCAGTTCCTTCTAAACCGAGGCATTCCTCTGTTAGGTTTTTTAGGTTGTTTTTCTACTCTTCAAGTACAAGGCTCCTATTGGCAGTGTGTTTTACCTTCCAGACCTTTGGGAATAGTCTCAGGTATCCAAATGGTGATTGATGTTTCCATGTGCAAAACTGAATCAAAAGGACTCAAGGATTTAAATGGAGATGTGTGTTTTTGCGGCCATCCAAAACATCTGTAACTAGTTAGGACAACAAAACAGATTAGTAAGTTTAGATAGTATAGATATAAATTTACTTAGTAAATTTATAGATAATACTTATTTCTGCCTTTAGCTGAGGGATTGTTTTCCTGAGGACAGACTGTAGTTCAGGATGCTACTTAATTTCTTCAATCTGAAAAATCAGAAATTAATCTGAAAAAATTGATCTTTCATCTACAGGGAGAAGTGAAATCCATCAGAAGTGTAACTATCCAAATACAGAATATTTAGGCAGCTGCTTGTGGGAATGAGCCATGAGATAGCCTGTGAGATACATTGTTAAAGAATGTCCAAGAGATGTTCCATGAGTTATGTGGTGAAGGGATTACTGTGGACATGGCATCCTGCTGCTGGGGGGACAGGTGATCGGAGTCACCGCTTCCAGGGAATAAAGAGGACTTCTGGAGATCATCCTGCCTCATGTATTTCTCTTGTGCCGCCTGGATAGGATTTGCTGGAGGACACTGCAGTAGCAGTGAGAGCCTAAAAGAGCTGACAGGCCTGGTTGCTTAGGCAACCATTCACAACTGAGCTGGTCACTGAGCCGGAGCGCCTGAGCTGGTCACTGAGCCGGAGTGCCTGAGCTGGTCACTGAGCCGGAGTGCCTGAGCTGGTCACTGAGCCGGAG
>VZUI01071769.1:0-37413 GCA_013401135.1 Cettia cetti
CTTCCCTTCCCTTCCCTTCCCTTCCCTTCCCTTCCCTTCCCTTCCCTTCCCTTCCCTTCCCTTCCCTTCCCTCCCCCAGGGTGCTCCAGCCTGGCCTTGGACCCTCCCAGGGATCCAGGGGCAGCCCCAGCTGCTCTGGGAATTCCATCCCAGCCCCTCCCCACCCTCCCAGGGAACAATTCCTTCCCAAAATTCCATCCAATCCCTGCCCTCTGTCACATTGAAGCCATCCCCTGTGTCCTGTCCCTCCCTCCCTTGTCCCCAGTCCCTCTCCAGCTCTCCTGGAGCCCCTTCAGGCTCTGGGATGTGCTGGAAGCTCCCCCTGGCTCCCTCTCCTCTGCAGGTGAGCATCCCCAGCTGTCCCAGCCCGGCTCAGAGCAGGGCAGGATCTGCTCGCTAAACCCAGCAATATTTGCTCCTCTCATTTCCACAGGAGGGCACCAGATTCCCGTGTTTAAATCGAGTTTTAATTCCTTTCCCGAGGCTCCCGTTCTCCCTCCTGTTCACATCACTTCCTCCCCAGAGCTCACAGACCTTGGCTTTTTTATCTGATATCCTGGGTTAGATAAATGCTGGTTCATGCACGTCTCAAAAAACCTCTTTTGCCCCTCTCTCTGCCCATCGAGTTTGTCTGTTAGTATAATAGTATAAAAATAGTATAAAAATGTTAGTATAATAGTATAAAAATGCTGGTTTTCACAGCATTTTACATCTACACACAGAATTCTGCAGCGAGTTTTACAAGTGAGTTGTACATCAGAGCCTGTAAAGGGTTTTATACAGATTCTTGCAGGATTTTCCTTACAAAACGCTCCAAGCAAGGTGAAAGCAGCTGCTGCCCTCTCCCTTAATGACATCAAGCGAGCAGGAAAACGTCCTGGTTTATTTATAAATATTCCTGTGGCTCGTTTTTCCTGCAGGACAAAGACAAATGGACGGCGGGAGAGGCGCAGGGAGGAGGTGGTGTCACCTTGGTGTTTCTGGAACAGGGAGGACAGGCCAGGTGCCAGCTCAGGCAGCACCTGGGACCCGGGCTGGGACAGAGTGACATCCAGCTGTCCAGCTCCGCACAGCCCACACCCTCCCGGCTCCCAATTCCCGGGATTGGCTTGTTTGGGGTGAATCCCGAAAGAGCAGGAGCATCAATGGGGTGTGAAGTTCCTCCCTTTCGCTTGGTCAGAGGGAGATGGTCCCAGGGGTGCGGCAGAGACCCAAATTATCCATGGATTGACCAAAGCCCTCCAGAAACCCCCGTGGTTTGCTGGCCCCTGCTCCGCTGCCCTCTCTAAAGCCTGGCTGCTGCTAGGATCAGGTTTTCCCAGGCTGTGTGATGAACTAAAATCCCACAACGTGCTTAAATCCAGTTTTATTGAGCCTCGCTGCTCGGGTGCAGGGGTGTGAGCAGGGCTTCGCAGGCGATTGAAAATCTCCTGAGATTGTACAGTGTAGGAAACAGAGTGAAAAAACTCTCACAGATCAGGCAAGGGGATGAGTCTTTCTAATTCTCCAACCTCCCTCCACTAATTAGGGACACTAATTACAGTATCTTCCACTATCCCAGGGTGCTCCAAACCCTATCCAGTCTTCCAGGGATCCAGGGGCAGCCACAGCTTCCCTGGGAATCCCACCCCAGCTCCTCCTCACCCTCCCAGTGTCCGAGGTGGTGTCCCTGCAGGTGACACCTTTCCTCCTCCCCGTGTGCCAGGGAGGGATCTGTTTGCTTGCAGCAGATTATTTCTTCAATTCATCAATCTCTCCCAAAAAAGCACTGGGGGCACGTGAATAAAAACGGACAGGACTCAGCACCCCAGTGAGAACTTTATTCATTTGTGGTTTTTCTGACAAAATGTAATATGAATAATTTGAAATTAAAAAAAAAAATCGTAGGCTTCAAAGAAACTGAAAATATCAATAATATTTTAACCTCCCTTCTCACAGCCCAGCTGTGATTTCAGTACAGACCACATCTTCCATGGCCAAATTGCTCTGACTTTCACCAGAGTTAGAAAATCGAGGGGTAGAGAAGCTCCCTTCACCCTGAGCAGCAAAGCCAGGAGGATCCCAGCTCCCCCACGGACCTTTTGTGGGTTTGGGATCTCCAGGAAATCACTCCTGGTTAAACATCTGTGTTGGGTGCTGCAGAGGTGTTGGGTGCTGCACAGAGGTGTTGGGGTGCTGCAGTGATATTGGGGTGCTGCAGTGATGTTGGGTGCTGCACAGAGGTGTTGGGGTGCTGCAGTGATATTGGGGTGCTGCAGTGATGTTGGGTGCTGCAGGGTTGTGTTGGGCAGCCCCTTCTGAGCTGGTGAATAATAGAAAATTCATCAGCACAGCCCTGAAAAATCCCCCACATTGTGCAGCCAAACTGGTCAGAATCTGGGAGCAACAGAGGGGGGAAAATAGGAAAAAAAAATAGGAAAAAATAAAGTTTTTGCCGTTTTTGCTCCGGGGGATCTCCTCCAGTGCTGCCAGACACATCCTCTGTCACTGCAGGCTCACCTTCCCAGCACGCTGAGCTTGCCTGGTGGTTTGGTGTTTTTTTTCCCTAATCCATCTTTAAAGCAGTTTTTTCCTGCTATTTGATTTCACAACAGCCACCAGAGGGCAAGAGTCCTTCAAACATCTCCCTATGCATCCATCCTGGACTGAAACCACGCTCACCCAAACTACTTAAACCAGTGAGAGGATTTCCATCCATTTCAGCACTCCTTGGATTGAGTCCTGGAGTTCTTTAAAAACCATAAAGCAAAGCCAGCAAGATGTTTTATATAAACTTAGAAACAAGGTTTTATAAACTGCAAAAAGCCCCTGGCATTTATACGCTTTGGGTTTTGCTGTAACCTGTCACTTGCCTATTAAATGGGCCTTTTTATTTATAATAAATTTATTTTCTAAATACTCTTGTTATGAACCAACCACGGCAACAGAGGGGACATAATCCAAACCCCTGCAAATTTTTGTTTTAAATCTTTTTTGAAGAGCTGTGTCAGCCTGGTGCTCTAATGGGGCTGGCAAAGCTCATTGATGCTCCCATCCAAAGGCAAGACAGTTTTAGGGCATGATTTAGTGGAATGTGTTGGGTTTTAGGCATGGAAGCAGCTCCCTGCCTGCCCTGGCAAAGGATGGAGCCTGAGGGTTGAAATCCCTGAGGAAAAGCCCCCCTCCTGACCACAGAATCATGGAATGGTTTGTGTTGGAAAAGAACCTTAAAGCTCATCCCTGCTGTTATAAATGAACCGGCCAATTTAATAATTAAAAGAGAATTTGTTAAAATTGACAAAGTGTAAATTTGAAGAAGCAATGAGCAAAATAGTGCTGATCCTGCAATGGGCACTGGGTGCACCCAATCCAGACTCCATCACTCCAATCCCCGTGGTTCACCACCCCTGCTGTGGTGGAGTCCTCTTTTATATTTTTTTTTCAGTGGGGATCATCTTGCTTCTCTGTTGATTGTTGCTTTTTCAGCATATCTGTACATTCTTGTTTTCTTGCTGTGCTCTGCTAAAAGTTTTCCAGAGTTGGGTGGTTGATCCATTTCTTTTACTGCAATTCTGCTCTGAGAAAAACATCTTAGGCAAGAAGTTTTCGAAGCTGGGTGATTGATCCATTTCTTTTACTGCAATTCTGCTCTGAGAAAAAAATCCTTGGCAAGAAGTTCTCGAAGTTGGGTGATTGATCTTTGTCCTTACTGGAATTCTGTTCTAAAATAAACATCCTTGGGTCTTGCTAGATGGATAAAAATCTCTTGGGAAAAACATCTCTGGAGACAGCTTATCTCTGTTCAATGTTTGAATCTTTCTTTTCTTATCATTCAATGCAAAATTGCTTTGCCTTTGGTTACATAATGCTATAGCTTTTTAAAATTTCTTTGCACGAATTATTTTGCAACGTATATTACACCTGCCATGGACAGGGAGATTTTCCACTGGACCAGGGTTTCAATCCATCCAGCCTGGCCTTGGACACTTCAGGGTTCCAGGGGCAGCCACAGCTCCTCTGGGCAAATCCCAGCCCCACAGAGCTGCAGAGGGAACGAGGGACACACCCTGCACACAGCATTCCCACTGTCATATGTGTTGCAAAATAATTTGAGCAAAGAAATTAAAAGATACAGCATTCAAGCAGTTTTGCATCAGGCTATAAGAGGAGAAAAGATTCCAACAAGGACAAGCTGTCTCCAGAGATGTTTTTCCAAAGGATTCTCTTCACCTGGCAAGGCCTCAGTGACCTGCCTTCAATGTGCCCCAACCATAAGATATTATTCAAATGCCAAAGATATTTATTCCAAAACAGAATTCCAGTAAGGAGATGAACTAATCACCCAATTCCAGGAAACAGCAAGAAGATTAAATACATGAATATGCTAAAAGAATAGGAGGCCAACAAAAGAAGACAAGAGACCCCCCAAGAGGCTGCTAACACATAGAACAGTGTTGTGGGAGTCAGACTGTGATGCACAGAGCCCCTCCCTCTCTCACCCAGGCTCAGTGCCTGTTAGATTTGGCTTTTTCAATTTTAATTTTAATTATGGAACAAATTCTTTTTATTAATCAAAGTGGCTATTTATTTATAACAGCACCAAACACACCACAACTTTTATTTCCCATAAAACTGAAAAACCCAGAGGTTACCCTGAGCACCCTCAGTTCTGTGCTGAGACCATTTCAATCTTTAGGGCTGCCAAAACTTGCACCAAACCCACCAAAACAGCTTGGGGAAAAGCTGAGGAACATCTGAGCAGGAAATATTATTGGGAAATAAATTGGGGAAAAGCTGAGGAACATCTGAGCAGGAAATAATATTGGGAAATAAATTGGGGAAAAACTGAGGAACATCAGAGCAGGAAATATTATTGGGAAATAAATTGGGGAAAAGCTGAGGAACATCAGAGCAGGAAATATTATTGGGAAATAAATTGGGCAGTTTGCTCCCCACCATCACAGGGGAGGGGGAACTCTTATTTTGGGAAAAACCTCCTGTCCTGTGAGCTGGATTTAGAAATCAGGTGAAGTGCCACAGGTCTGTGTGTGCTCTGGGAGGGAAATCAATTATCCCTGGTTATGTGAAAGGGGGTAAAAGTATTCTGGGGTGAAAAAAAGTAAATAAAAGTGTTCTGGGGTGAAAAAAAGTAAAAAGTGTTCTGGGGTGAAAAGGTAAATAAAAGTGTTCTGGGGTGAAAAGGTTAATAAAAGTGTTCTCGTTTCAGGCTGCTGCACCATTTTGTAGGGGGTTGATTATTTCTTAAAATTATTTACTCTTTTTCTTTCTACTGTGAGATAGGATGAGGAGAAAAGCAACGCAAGCTCAAATTTAAAAGGTGTAAAGATAGATTTATTGCTGAACACTAAAAGAAGAAAACGAGAATCAAAATGAAACCTTCAAAACTCTTCTCCCTCCCCACAAACTGTTCAATTTCCTACTAAAACAAAAAGAGACAAACCCTGGAGCTCTTGGTCAGGATTTTGGCTGGAGAACCTCAGTGGAGGCAGCAGGGATGGAATTGTCAGGCTGAGGGCACAGGGACCTCTCCCAGGAAAGCTCCTGCTGTAAATGCATATTACAAAGTTGGCTTTTGGCAAATATTAAAATGAATGCTGTGTGTGTAATGTGGGAAGGTTTTGCTGTGTTTTCTTTTATTATTAACAGAGTTTAGAAATGTGATGTAGGTATGTTTCCTTTCTGGGTTGTAAAAACTCTTTTTTTTTTTTGTCACATTTAAAACCAGTCAAACCAGTTGATCAAACTGAATCAAACCCCTACCAGAAGGAAAGGGGCAGGATCCTCCTACAATTGACTAAATCGAGATAGCAGTGGACCAAAAGCTACAAAAAGGAATTTATTGATCTCCTGGTATCAGAAGAATAAGACAGAGAACAACTAAAGGGCGCCAACAAGAACTTTATCTAATAAAATGTTAATTTGATAAAATGGGACAGGCTGGGAGGGGCCAAAACCAAGGGAACTCAAAGGAATATTTGAATAATGCATGAGGGCTGCTGAATATGTAACACAGAGATCCTTAAAACAAAGCATCTGAAGGGGCAAGGGGTGCTGCTGGCTGGGTTTTGCCAGGCACCCTCGGCTGAGAAACTTTATTTGCTTTATTTCCTGTCTCCTAATTGTCTATTTTTTATTTTTTATTAAACTTATAATTTTTTTCTGAGAAAGTGAACTTCGTTTTTCACACTCCCTTCATGTGTTGTCTCATTTCTCCAAAGAGATTTAACTCATCAGGCACCAGTAATGAGTTGTCAAGGCCACGTCCAGTCCTGGTTGCTGCACTTCTCTCTGGAATAAGTTGTGGTTTAAGGATAATGAGAAATACAAAATGCTGCTTCTCATTAAAAGAAAAAGCCTCAAATAATGAAATATCTGCCTGAAAAAACGATCTGTGCTTTGTGAACTTTGAAAGGAGAAAAATATTTCTAGTTTTGTAGCTGTCGAAGATGTTTGGATTCTTAAATGTTAAGCCTTTTTTAATAATTTATGGTTAATTCTCTGATTTGTTCTGAGACCAAAGATTCTGAGCCCAAGCTATCACATTCTTTAGACACTCATCCAGTTTTATTAAAAGTCTTTTAGAAGTTGTGTTGATTTGGCACAGCCTGGTTTTTGGTAGGGGAGAGAGTGACAGCCTTTTTCTTTGGTCATCTTAAAAAAATATTTCTGCTTTTTTTTTTTTAAATTATAATTTTCCTTGATTTTTCTTTGTCTTTGCATAATTCCAGCTTTGCCATTTACTCAGGAGTTCTCTTCTAAATTTAGACCGGGCTGTTATTCCCCTTCATAAGAAGTGCTAATATCCCTTTTGTTAAGAATAATTAGATGCTAATTTTCAAAGCCTGAAAGGAAATTATACCTTAATTCATAATTTAGAGCTAAATAGCTGGTATAAATGACACATGCAGCACATTAAACAAAGGTCTAGCCAGTTTTTTTTCCCAAACAAATATTAACCTCAACACAAATTAAGATTGCACAACTCCACTTAGATTAACAACACTAATTAAGTGAACACATTTCAAAAGCTCCTGGGGTTCATGGGAGAAGAAGGGAGAGCAGGAAAACAACCCAAGGTTAATTTTGCTTTCCTGGTTTCCACAAATTCACATTATCCCTTTACAGCAACTGAGCCTGGACCCCACTGAAAAGTCTCTCCAAAGCCAATCTTCCCCCCAAAAATAATTTCCTCTGTTGGAATAAACAAAATAATCCCAAAAGAATTGCAGAACCTTGTTTGTATAAAGAGGGAGAAGAAGATTTGCTGCAGTAATCAGAGTTCCATGGGAAGGGCTCATTTTCTGTGGCAGCCTCAACATTCCCTGGGTCTCCTCAGTTAATTTTGAGCATTTTCTGCTGATGTTTCTGAGGCTGGAGCTCTCCAGACCTCCCTCCCTGCCTCTGCTCTGGCTTCTCCCAAGCTGCTGTGACCTCTTGGCAGAGCCAACGCTCCGTGTTCCTCTTTGGGAGGAGCCCCTGGCTCCTGGACCAGCCTGCACATCCCTCCAGCAGCAGGGAGGGAGATTTTCCCTCCTGGGTGTTGCCATTGCTCACCAGCAGTGGGATCAGAAATAAAATCCTCCGAGTTCCCCTGTCGGGCAGAAATTGGTTGTGCAGTGCAGTGGGGCAGCATCCTGGTGTAAAATGGAATTGGTGTAAAATGGGAGGGAAATTCCCTGCCTTCCCTGACTTTTTCCCCATTTTCCTGAGTTCCTGTAGCATCACTTTCTGCTCCCAAATCCTCTTGCCCCAGCTTTGCTTCCAGACCAAAAACTGCAGGGGTGGAAGTGCCCATCTGCTCTTTGCCACCTGCCTCCACAGACCCCAAATTGTATTTTCATACCTGGCTTTCAGCAAAATGAATGTCCCCAGGGAGAGGAGCAGGGATTCTGGGGTGTTCAGGGATCATCCCTTGGCAGCACCAGGTTCTCAGGAGTCCTCAGAAGAGTCCTCAGCTCCTCAGTGCCCAGATCCATATGGAAATGTAGCTTGGGATGAGATTTATATTCAGATATTTTCTGGGGACACACGGCAGGCATGTGGCAAATGGAACAACAACCCAAGCGAGCTTTTAATTTAATTTAATTTCACTGCCTCTCTTTGGGGCATGTGTCATGCATTCAGAATCAGGCAGCTGAATTCCCAATCACATTTTCCTTGGATATAACAACAGAGTGTGAGGAACAGAAGTGCCTGAAAATAGCTTGCTAACAACCCCCTGGAACCTGTGCTTTTGGCAGAAGGAGAGGCAATTTATGGGTCTGGGCTCAGTGCTCATAAATAAGTCCTTGCTCCTTTTCCTCTGCCTTGGCTTGGTTGTTCAGATTCTCTCTAATTTCTCACACACACTATAAATTCTCATGCAGCTCCTCGGGCAGTTGATGGGAATGCACAGACTTTTTGGGGATGGGAATTTATCCTGTTTGAACTGGCACGAGTTCTCGGTGTGTACCTTGTGAGGAAATTCTTCCTGCCCTGAGTATTCCAAATCCACTCCTGCCTCACCACCCTGAGCCCAGACAAGCTGCTTGTTCTCCTGAACCTGCTTGAAATGTTGTTTTCCCTAAAGGAAACAAACAAAAAAAAAAACTTCTCACCTTCATATTTTGTGATATCTGGTAGCAGCAAAAGACCTTTTCAAAGTAGATAAACAGCAATGGAGGAATTGAGGTAGATAAAGAGTCTGGAGTGGAGAAAAATTAGGAAAAACAGAGGAAATACTTTGAGTTTGGTGGGTAATTCAACTGCATCAGTGCATGCCTGAACTGAGTACTAAAAAAAAAAAACAGACTGAAAAGATCTTTTTCTCTGTGGTTATTCTGTGATGGGGCTCTGACAGAGGAACACTGTGAGCAAAAAAGAGTCACTTTTCTAGGAGTGGAGAGATGCAAGGCCAAGGGAATAGGAAGAAAAATAATAACAGTAATAAAGATAATGATCACAGAATGGTTAATGGTGGGAGGGGTCACAAAACATTATTATTATTATTATTATTATTATTATTATTATTATTATTATTATTATTATTATATTACTATTACTGTTACTATTACTGTTACTATTACTGTTACTATTACTGTTACTATTACTGTTACTATTAATATTAATATATTTCCAAATAGACCCCATCCATCTTTGAAATTAATCTCCTTCAGGATTTTTGAGAAAACCATGTTTCTTGCAGGTCAGCTGACACACTGGATAACAAAATACCTAAGGGAAAGACAATTTTTTATAAAAAATCCACAATGTGTTAAAAAGCCCATGATGAGTGTGAGAACTTCAAAGCTTGAATGCAAACAAAATCTTGGGGGTTTGTGATGATTTTAGGGACAGGTTGCTCATTGCAGAGCTGTGTTCTTCCTGAACAGCAGGACATGTCTTTCAGAAATTCCTGTTTTCCAAACTCCCCCTGAAATCCCTTTTACACCATCCCACTGGAGTTCAGGGGTGGGATACTGCTGGACTGGGCATCCTCAAATTATAAAATGCCACTGCAAGAAGCTCTCTTTTCCAAAACAGCTGATTTTTCTCTAATTTTTAGAATTAGAATGCAATTGAAAAAAATATTAGCAGGGGTTAGGTGTCTTATGCATTTGGGGGGTTAATTAGTGATCCCTGGCTTTAACAATAATTAATTTGTCCTCCATTTTCCAAGTGCTCAAGGAAAGAAATGCTTTTAAACCCTGGCAGTGCTCCTCCCTCGTGCCCCCTCCTGCACCACAGCTCTGGATATAGCACCATTAGTTTGAGATTTTTATGGCTCTCAGGGGAAACTCAGAACATTCCTGAAACTGAAGTAGCATTTTGGAGTCCCTGAGCTGGAGCTCAGCCTCCTTCAAGGATAAATCATGGGAGCTGCCAACGGAGGGGATATTTGCTTGAAGAGGCAGGGGGCCAATAAATGCTGATGCTGTTCTTTGAGTCACTAAAAAATATGAAATGTTTCACCTCCAAGAAGCTCAGAGTGATTTCCAGCAGGGAGCTGATGGTAAAGAAGCATCACAAGTGGAGGGAGGCAAAGAATTCACTTGTCAAGAAGGTTCTGCTTGCTGCTAGCTGTCTTCATCCCTGCAGCTGGAATGGGAAAAAAAAAGGCCAGGGAAGGAGCAGGCAGCAGCTCTGTGACAACACCAAACATCACAGTGCTGTTGTGGGTGGTGATAAAAACGATTTTCAGTGGTACAAAGCTCCCAACCAGCAAAACAAAACCTTTTAATGTAGCACAGCCCTAACTGGGCTGAAATGCTGCTCTGGGTTTTGTTGAGTGCACGAGGAACTGCAGCAGTTCTCCCTCCTGAGGAGCTGGGGGAAAACTCAGGAGCATTTCAGGGGTGTTTGAGGGGAGGGAAACACTGCACTAACCAGAGAACCTGGAATTGTGCCCCAATACACTTCACTCCTCTGAATGATTGCTGCTGGGAAGGTTTAACAGGAAAACTGTGCAGGAGGTGGGCTCAGCAGAGTGCTGCCACTGCCTGGCTGGCTGCTCCCCTTCCCTCCCACAGCTCAGGACCAACATCTGTGGTGTTAAATAAAATTAATCCTGTCTAGCCCAGGGTGATTGTCTGGAAATGCAGTTTTCTGTGGGCTGAAGCCTGAGGAAGAGCTGAGATGTGGAAATGCTGTCTGCTGGCTGTGACCTGGGGGGGCACTTGTCCCTCAGAGGGGAAGCAGCTGCAGGAATTCCCACAGCCCTGCCCAGCCCCACCAGGAAAGAAAAGGAAAATCAAGATTTATTGCTGGGAAGGAGTGAAAAATGCAGAGCCACAGGCAAATATGAGAGTAGGGCTGTCTGTGGGGAGGAAATAACCAATAAATGAGATTTTTATTATTTATTTAATGAAGTCTTCCAACACTCTCTTCCCTTTGCTTTGAAGAAGAGAAAGAACACGTGCAGGATCAGGTGCATGCTCTTAGTCAGCCAGTCCAGGGTAGGTTTTTCTGTTTGAAAATGAATCTCATAAAAACCTGCATTTTCTAAGATAACCCTTTGGATCAATGTGAGATTCCTGCTCCTTCAGGCTGTGTTTTAGCCCCCAGTTTTTCCAATCTCAGCTCTGCAAATGCCTTCAGACACTGAACAGGGGCTCTGGGCCCAGCTCAGGTGGGCTCTGGAATCACAAAGTAAAATGTGATGCTGAGTTGACTTTACCACCAAAATGGTTTAATAATTGTTGGTAATTGGGTTTTGTTTTTTTTTCTTGAGATTGTGTTTGTTTAATCAGGAATTCTCCAGTTCGTGTTGAGGAGCCAGAGGTAATTCCATGGCAAACTGTCCTGGGGCTCCTGTGACTGACTGCTCAATATGGATAAGGAATGCTGGATCTGCTTCAATTCATATTTTTAATTGGATTGAGGGGAAACAGAATCAGCCCTTCATTCTTTCAGTTATGGGAGACATTAATTTTTTCCTGTTTTTTTTTTTTTTTAATTTTCTTTCTCTTTTTTTCGCCAAAATACGTCAGGAAGAAAATGCAAAAGAAAAAGAAAACATACCCAGAAAGCTTCTATCCATCATGCTCTGTGTTCTCCTGAAAACATAACAGAGCACTTCAGTTATAACAAACTGTAAAAGCTAAAAGATGTGGTGTGGAAGTGGATTTGGGAACGATCCTCAGCTGGAATCCAACCCCACTCCTGATTTTTTACCTCTCTTTTCAAGCTTTAATTAAACTCTTAGAAATGTTTATGCAGAATTTCTTACCCACCCCCCTGATGCAAACTGTGCAGGTTCTCCTTGCTTTGGGGGGTGGATTGTGGGGTTAAAGGAACATTTCTAATTGTGGCTGGGAATCTGATCACTGCAGTGAGAAACCAAACCAGCAGTGCCACATCACTGCTGGCCTCTCCATGAAGCTGCTCCAAATCCTTTTGTTTCATCGAAAAGATCAGCTGCATTCCCAGGCCAAAACTGGGGAATCTTGGTGTTAATGCTGATATCAGGGAGAAAAATCCAATTTTTCCACAGTTACTCTGACAATTCTACCGATAAAAATCAAGGTCTGGTAATTGGTAATTCATTGGATGAACTGGTGGGTTTAAACAAATCCAATTTGAACAGAAATTTGCTGCAAAAAACCTCAATAGCATTAGGCCAATGAGCAGCTGAATGAAAAACTGGATGTTTTCTTCTCCTGTAATTGCCAGCACGGTGTCACTCGTGTTGTTGGGAGTGTTTGAACCTCACTGAAGCTCAGACTGCTTTGACCTTTGCCTGCAGCTCTATTAGCAAAGCAAAAGATAAGATTTTAATCCTGCAGGGGCCATGATTAAAACTGTCATAAAATTTCTCTCGAGGTCTGAATCTTGATTAAAAAAAAAAAAAAAAATCTTCCATAGTCCAAGAGCCTTGAGAGCAGAATCTGTGTGGGAAATGAAGCAGTGCCATGATCACCAGTGGACAAAGCACCAAAGAAATCTGAGGAGCCAGAAGGGGTAAATTAACGCCAAAAAAGCAGAATTTGATTAATTCGTGTCCTTGTAGTGAAATTAAACAAGTGCACTGAGATGTTTTTATTTTTTTCAGTGTCCCACATCAGTTTTTTTCAAAATCATTGGTGGTGTTTTATAAGACTCAGCATTCCTGGGACAGCTGGGCTAAATCACACCCATTGCACAGAGGGGAGTTTGGACAGTGAAAAATTTCAGTGAAAAGTGAAATTTAAAGGGAAAAAATTCACTCCACTGTTAGGAAAACAGAATTCTTATCCAAAATGCCAGAAAATTTGACTTCTTCCTCACCTGGCAGGACCCAGCAAGGGAGGGTGACCTGTGGGAAGGACCTACAGCCCCAGGACAGATGATGATGATGAAGATGATGATGATGATTATGATGATGATTATGTGTAATATTAGTTGAACTGGATTTAAATTATAAAGCCAAGCAAAAATGCACATTTTAATTTAAAATTCCTTCTTTTTTCTGACAGCAAATCTGATGGCCACGAGGACATTCTGACACTCCAAGCTATTCCTTGGTGTTGTCAGAGGTTTTGTGGCCATCTCTAAGTTCAGGAGGGAATTTTTTCAAGCAAGGTCTGTGTCCATTAAAGACCAAATCCTGGTCCTTTGCTGAAGCTCCCAGACCCTACTGCAACACAAAATTATTCAGAATAAATGCACATTTTAATCCAGAAGAATGGACCTGTGGAAAAGGCAGGAGGGCAACTGAGGTTTGATTTTTTTTTTTTTTTTCCTCCAGAGTTTCCCTGGATGAAATTTCCCAGGGTTTCACTAGAAGCAGCCACAGCCAGAGCCCTTCAGGTTCCTGGTGCATCAGCTGGTTTTGAAATTTGTCTTTTCCTTCCCTGTGTCTCAGTTCTCCCTTTATAAATCAGGAAATAATAACTCAGCACTTGTCTTTCCCATTTACATTCTTGGGTGGAGGAGGATTGTTCTCCTGGTGTTTGTTTATAAGGGATACAGAAAAGGGGCTGGATTTCATCTGGGACCTGATGTTTTACTGTAAGCAAACTCAAGGAGCAGAGTAAGGACCTGGGGCCCAAATGAAATTATTCAAAGTTTTTTTAAGATCTTCAACTTTGTACAGTAGAAATCCAAGTTTAATTCCTTTATTCGTTTTGCACCTTGCTCCTACTAAACCCCACCAAGATCAGAAGCATTGGGAAGAATTTCTACCTGATCCCATGCCTGAAATGTTTGTTGAAAGGAGGAAGACAAATATGAATAATTTGCAGAAAAAAACCAACCAACCAGACTTGCAGCTCACATATCCCAAAGTGCACATTCCCCCCAATAATTTATTTGTTCACCTTAGCAAGATTTCATATACATTCAGAATTTTGTCCAGGGAAATGACCAGCATGGACAGTTCAAACATGATAAAGCTGGAAAACAGCACATAGAAAATTCAATGACACAGGAATTCCACATTCAGAAAATGCAGTGCCTGTTTCAGGAGAAATCTTTTAAAACCAGCCAAACTTGTACAACATGCAGGCAAAAAGCTGCTGCAGGCAGAAGAAAAATAAAAACAAAAAAAAAAACCCAAAACAAAAACATTTTTTTTACAACCAAAGACTGGCAAAGAAAAAAACAAATAAAAGTCCAAACCAGGTTGTATACAATTCCCACAGTTGTACTGTCAGGAAGAACTGAGTATTCAATGAAATTCAGGGAGGTTTTTTTATCACTGGCTGAGTGGACTTGCTTTGAAAGTGGGAATCTGCTGAAATGCTGGGCAAGTTTGTGTTTTCCTACTTCAGAAAATGGTTTATAAGGGCTGAGTCCTGGCAGCTGATAAAAGAAATTTGGATTAATTCAAGAAAGTTTCATTCTTGGGGTGAGACGCTGAGCACTGTAAAATCATGTTTGTTTCCACTATTAACACGTGGAGGTTTCTGACTCTGAAAAAGATCTTGATGTTGCTGTGATGATGAAGGAGAGGCTGTTCCTCACCCTGGGCTTGGGTCAGCTTTGCTCTGAGACAGAAATGTGCAGTGGAGCTCTGGCCCATTGTGAGAGATGTGTTATTTCTCCTGTGGTGGTTGCCATCCGTAGCCCTCCTCCTCAGCAATTCATTTCCCCTTAGCTCACTTTTGCTATTTTCTCCTGCTCTGTCAGCATGAGAAATATGCAGCGTGCTCTGCAGAGAGGGAATGACATTTCACTCCAGCCCCTGAGACCAAAGCTCCATCTCCTCCCAGGAAATCAGAGATTCAATTGCATCTATCAAGCTGGGGGGAAGATCTGTGTTTTAACTCACCACAAGCTACCTCTGTGGTGTCCTGTGGTTTTTGCAACGCTGTCACATACGAAATTCCTCCACAAATATTTGAGTGTGTGAGGGGAGAGCAGAAGCTGCTGTGAGAGCAGCTCTCTCAGGACCTGTTGGATTTTTTATTTCCTTCTGGCAAAGGATAACACTGGTGCAGGTCCCAGATTTGCCTGGAGCTAAGTGCAACACTTTGAGGACCAACTGGGTTTTTTCTTTAGCTCTGCTGTGTGAAGAGATCATCCAGGAGTAATTGGTGTCAACACCCCTCGAGCTCGTTTTCAGCATTGTCATACTTATCCAAACCATATTAAGAGAGGAAAGAGGATCAAGGTATCTCTGGGGAGGATGTGGAGTTAATCACCCAGCATGGATTCACCCTGGGACAGCTGAAACCTCGAATCACTGAGGTGCTCTGTGCCTCAGCAGCTTTATTTTAAAATGAAGTTCCTAATAAAACCCCACTGAGACACCAGCAACAGTAGCTCAAGGCCAACAGGCACACCTAGAGCTGGGCACTTTCACCTCAGCAAAGTGGAATAACACCTTTTTTAACTATAAGGTGCAGCAGCCTGTCAGTGTTGCCTTTCAGAAAATTGAAAACGTCAGGCAGGGGAATTTTGAAAAGAAGGTTTGTGAAATCCATTTGCTTACTGCAAGTAGAGAAGCAAGAAATATTCCTGGCTGAATCTTTCTTCTTTTCAGTGCTATGGACTGTCAGGACATTAAGGCCTGGCAAAGGAGAATATTCCTTCACACAATGCACAATTTATCCTTGGAGCTGGCAGAACAAAATAAAGAATATAAAAATGGGAAGACATTTATTTGGATAGTGGGCAGAACTTAAATATTTGGGATTTGAATAATCTTACAAAGTACACGAAGCCTCAAAAACATCAGGCAGTAGATGTGAACTGAGTGTGGAAACTGGACTACTGAACTTTCCCTGCCCTGGGGTGAAGAGGGGTTGGTGATGTGCTTCACCTCAAATTGAGAGTGACTCTGTGATGCTCCAGCTCCCAGCTCTTTGCAGCAGAGACTGTGCTCCACCCAGCCTGGAAATCTTGGCTGCCACTGCCGACAGAAATCCCTGCCCTGAGGGGATGGTGGAGTATCAAAGTCATCCCTTGAGGACAGAAATCCCTGCCCTGAGGGCATGGTGGGGTGTCAGAGGCACCCCTTGAGGACAGAAATCCCTGCCCTGAGGGGATGGTGGGGTGTCAGAGCCATCCCTTGTGGATAGAAATCCCTGCCCTGAGGGCATGGTGGGGTGTCAGAGCCATCCCTTGAGGACAGAAATCCCTGCCCTGAGGGCATGGTGGGGTGTCAGAGCCATCCCTTGGGACAGAAATCCCTGCCCTGAGGGGATGGTGGGGTGTCAGAGGCACCCCTTGAGGATAGAAATCCCTGCCCTGAGGGGATGGTGGGGTGTCAGAGGCACCCCTCGAGGTTCCAGGCAGGACAGACAGAAATCCCTGCCCTGAGGGGACGGTGGGGTGTCAGAGCCATCCCTTGGGACAGAAATCCCTGCCCTGAGGGCATGGTGGGGTGTCAGAGCCATTCCTTGAGGACAGAAATCCCTGCCCTGAGGGGATGGAGGGGTGTCAGGGGCACCCCTTGAGGACAGAAATCCCTGCCCTGAGGGGATGGAGGGGTGTCAGGGGCACCCCTCGGGGTTCCAGGCAGGACAGGTCCCCTGCCAGCTCCGTGTGGGTCACTGCCTGTGGCTGTGAGGGCAGCTCCTGGCACTGCACTGTTCTCACATCCTGCCTGGCCACTCTCTGATCTCTGCTCTGAGCTCCTGCCAGGTTTCACAGGACAGAACCCTGATGCTGGGAAGGTTTTACAGTGATGATGGATGCCCAGCTCTGGGAAAAGCCTGTTTGTGCTTTCAGACAGGCAGATACATTCACCCTCTGTGGCTGCAGCTCTTCCACCAGTGCCAAGTTCACTTTAAATAACAGAAAAAAAAAAGGCTGCTTAAATCTGCACTCCTTTTTTTTCTGTTTCCTGGAGCTCCTTCTATGGTTCTTGAGACTTTTCAGTCCAAATATCCACTGAGATGACAAGTGCCAATGACCCTTCTTGCAGCAAGGGAACAGGGCAGTTTTCCTGCAGAAATTCTTTGAGGAAGCCAAACAAATGATGTGTTTGTTTTTGCTGGCAAACCCGGCAGCAGCAGAGGTGTGGCTGGGACCAGGCTCACCTGATGCTGAGGGCTGGGAGCTTTTCAGACTCACTGGACACACAGAGGTCCTTTAGCATCTGTTTGGTGACAGAAAAAAAAAAAAAAAAAAAGGATGAAGATGAGACCAAGCCTTAATTATTCCAGCCTCTGCCTCTGCCACTTAGAACTCTGCTACATCCATGTCCATCCTGACACTGCCAGCAGCAGGCTGACTTATTTATTTCCATCTTACAGGGTCAGATTATATTGCTCTGGAGTTTAATTAATCCAGTCGTGGCAACCTCCATGTGTAGATCCACAACAGCTCCTTGCCTGACACCATGAAACCTCAATAAATCTGTGCAAATCTCCCAGCTGCAAAGGAGAGATGGCAGAAAGGACCACACTGGTTATAAAACAAGTGCTGGTTGTAGAATAAGACAGGGTTGGGCACCAAGGGTGAAGACTTTAAATCTTGCCAGTCTTGCTCAGTTTAAGGGGTGTTTTTTCAAAATGTTGCAAAGTTCAGGTTTTGTCCAAATACGCGTCCCACGTATCTGAGCCCTGTGAGACTGGAAACCTTGGCCATGAGTCTCATGTGACTTTCTTATGACATTTCCAGCTTTTCTCCTTCTGCTCTTGGCTTGAAGCACCATGAGAATATTTTCTTACATGGTATTTCCACACTTTTATCTTCAAATTCTAGGCCTGAAGAACCTGAAGAGTGAGGTGGATTTCTTATTTAAGCTGAAACTGGGATCATGCTACAGATTTGAGTGCATAAATAAAAGACACGGGAGACAAATCCTCTTGACATTGGGGACTTAGTGCTGAGGGAGAGATAAATAAATCAGGATTTCTCATCAGCACCACCAAGGTGCTGTTTCAAGGCCCCGTGATAATGACCCTTATCTCGAGCCCTTTCCCTTTCCAAGGCAGTGGATGTTCAGCACAGGAGCTGACACAGACAAGAGTAGGGGCTCGTGGGCTGTTTCAAGGAGCTGAATTCTTACTTGGCAGGCTCAGGAGGAGTTATGTCAAGAGCTGCTTATTTCTAATATTGTACAGAGAATTCCTCCCACTATTTCTTCCAGATGCTGGCCGTCTCATTTATTTATTTATTTGGATTAGCTGTATTAAAATATATCATGCTTCCAAATGCTTCGCTCCCAAATTCCCAAGGGATGGCCCTTTCTCGTGGGGATGGATGTCCTTAAGCCTTTTAACATGATTAACTCCCCCTGCTCAGAACAAGGGGAAAGTTCCTGACTCCAGAGTAGCCAGGATCTCACAGAAAGCTTTGAGCACTTGGTACTGAAGGAGTCGGGAAAAGGAATGCAGCAAAACACTGGGCAGGGAGACAAGAAAAATCTGCAGCTTTTCCAGTGACTGTGGCACTGATCTGGCTATCGAGCACCTGAGAGAGGAATTACTGAGCCTGTCAGCAGGTTCCTGATGGACTCAGAAGATGAAAAACAAAAGGGTGAATGCAAGTGAGCTCTTGGAGCCTTGCTTGAGGAGGACTTACCTAGTTCTGAGTTTTATTAGACCCGCATCAAGGCGCAGGGATGGTCTGGACAAACCAGGGGCACATGCAAATTTTCGTTTGGTTTGGTGTGGAGATTAGGGGGGCTGATTGTACAAAAAGGAGAAGTTCTCCTTGGTCTCTGAAGCCTGGTGGAGTGCAGTCCACTTGGATCAAGTTTTCCTTGGCAATGGAGTTGACTGAAATCCACAGCTGAGGTTCAGCTTTATGGGGAGGAATCACAAAATGGCTCTGAAGGTGGAGCTGCCAGAGGGTGTGGAGGCTGAAATCAGCACAGGGTCTTCGTGGTTCTCTCTTTCTCCTCCACTGCCCCTCAATGAGAGCAGTGGGAACTTTGGAAGAGGAGAATAGAGGCACGAAGCCTTTAAATGCCAAGCAAACCCCTGGCAGATGCTGGACCCTCAGAACACCATCCACTGAAGCCATGCACTGTCTTTGAGGGGCTCCATTCACCCCCCCAGCACTCACAGCCACCTTTCCACAAAGGATTTGGGCTGTTTCACCCGTTCACACCTGGATCCCTTCAGCCACCACCACACCTCCTCCTACCTCCCACAAAACCAGCGCCATCCCGCGAGGCCCCCGCGCTCCAGCCTGGCCTTACACGTCCTCCCCGCTCTCTCCCAGGGAGATGGAATGGATTTTGATGGTTGGCACTTTGCAGTTCTCGTGCACCAGGCTCCCTGAAGTGCCTGCACAGCAGCATTCCTGCAGGAAGCCTTTGCTCTTGGCTTTGGCAGCCGTGCAGTCTTTGGAGACGGCGTTTCCCTGCGCGGCCGAGAAGATCTTCCACTCGCAGACCCCGTCCGACTTGGAGATCTTGTAGAAAGTTTCTCCCGACCCCACGGGGATCCTGACCACCCCCCTGCCCCTCTCCATGCTCTGGCCAGCAGGATGGTTGAGGTTGAAGCTGGGGGTTTGTTTCTTCGTTGGCTGCTTCCTCAGGAGGCACTGAGCTTTCAGGACGTTCTGGAACGCTCTCTTGAACTCTTGACTTGAGCATGGATAGATGATGGGGTTGATGCAGCTGTTTAAATATCCCAGCCAAAATGTTATTTTAAAAAGCGTGTCCGGGGGTTTGATTGCAGGAAAGAAAGAACCTAAAATGGAAAATACGCAGAGTGTTAGGGCAGAGGCAGTGAGGAATTGCAGGTAACCAAAGAAACTAAAACACTGGAAAAAATAAATAGGATTCTGTTCCGTCTTGAAAAAAAAAATTATGGCTGGAAACACAATTCCTGCAGGAACAAGTGCTTCAGGATCTATGGTGTCTTACAATTACATGGATGTTCCATCAGAAATCAATTCAAGAGAGCTGTTTTGTAATTACAAGCCTTATATTCCCATTTACAGCTGGGGAGGCAGCCAGAGGGCTGATTCCAGGGACAGAGGAAAATTCCTTCCAGAGGAACTCCTAATTCAAGATGAATCACCCAAATGACAGCCCTATCTTGGAGGTCATCAGCAGGGGCTTCAGATGGAGACAAAATCACACCATTTCAGAAGGGTTAGAGAAAAGAGGGATTAGAGCTGACGGTGCTGCAGCTAAAAGTTTTTGAAACGATGAAGTATTGGGTACTGGTGTTCCCTGAAACCTTCAGAAAATCCAACTATTCACGTTCCACCCCATGGAATGCAGCAAAAATTGAGAGAAGTTAAAGGAAATATTCCTTTTCATATCAAAGAACACTGGGGAGGGTCTCATAGAGAGCCATGAGATGCATATGTACATATATACATATATTTTATGTATATTTATATGTATAGTTATATTTAAATGTATATGTGTAGTTATATCTGTACTTATATTTATATTTCTTTATATATACACATATTCTGATATATACTTGCAATGATACTTTCCAAAAATTATTCAAAGGGCAAGAACTTCGATGACTGCTTGGTAAGGAAAGCACTTTGGCATTTCTTTTTCTATAGAATTATGAGTTATCTGCTGATTTAAAGTCTGGGGAATGTTTTTCCTGATTCCAAAACTTTGGTTTTATTTTAAAAAAATAATTCCAGAAACAAAATTGCCTTGTTTTGGAATTTATAGTCAAATTTGTAATAAACAGGACTTTTAGCACTGGCAAACGCTTGTCTTCCTGTTTCCCCTGGAAAAACCAGCACGTGGAAAGAAATTCTGTGGAAGGTTTAGGCATGGATGCATCCATCATCCTCTGCAGCTTAACCATGTCTGGGAGCAGCTCCTGAGCTTTCCAGGGATTGATCTCTTCCCTGGACCTCTCCTGGCCGAGGAAAAGCTGAAAATGCTCTCTGAGGGTGTTGAGATTGAAATCTGAGAGCAGCTCAGCTGCTCCAGCCTTTTCTCTCAGCCTCTGTCAAACAAAGCTGCAGCACTTGCAGCAAATCCTCTCCAGTGGCCAAAGCAATTCCTAGGGTGGGATTGCACCAAAATCCTGCCTGGGCCAGACACAGATGGTGTGCAAAGGAAGGTGTTAAGGCCAGTGAACAGCAAAGGGAATTAATTGCAAGGGTGAAAACTGAATATCTCAGCTGCTGTTCACCTTGCAGCTCTGCATGGCACCTGTGATCCCACCTGGCCTGGGAAAATTTGCTCTGAGAATTAGGTGCAGTAATTCTGTTCTCTCAGCCCTGGCATGATCAGTCCAAACTTGATCTGGCAGCCACCAAATGGTCGAGGATTGCATGGAAATGCTGATCCCAGCTCTGCCTGCTCCCCTGCACTGCAGAGCTGTGCCCCCTCTCCCTGCAGGGTGATGAATAGATAACCTGCTCCTCCTGCTGAACACGGCACCTGATGGGAAATGTGGAGAGATCCCGTGGTGGCAGCAGCTTCTGAGCAGAGCCCATGGCCCGGGGACACTGCTGCCAGGGAGGGGACAGCACGGGGGGCAGGCTGAGAGCCTTGCAGGGGTCTCTGGCCTGGGACAGGGGGTCTGTGTGTGCCACAGCAGCAGGAGGTGACACCAAGCCAGGATCACCACTGTGGGAGGGACCTCAAAGCCCACCCAGTGCCCCCCCTGCCCTGGCAGGGACCCCTCCCTCTGTCTCAGAATCCTGCAGCTCTGTTTGGGTTTGCTGCTTTTTTCTCCCTCTTTTTATTTTCTGTAGTTTAAATACGGTGGCTGAGGCAGAGCATGGGGGGCAGGTGGGGGTGATGCTGCTTCAGTGTTTGGGGAGATCAGGGTTGTGTCCTTGGAGAATCCCAGACTGGTTTGGGTTGGAAAGAACCTTAAATCCCATCCAGAGCCACCCCTGCCATGGTAGGGACACCTCCCACAGTCCCAGGGTGCTCCAAGCCCTGTCCAGCCTGGCCTTGGGCACTGCCAGGGATCCAGGGGCAGTCCCAGCTCCTCTGGGAATTCCATCCCAGCCTCTCCTCAGCCTCCCAGGGAGGAATTCCTTCCCAATATCCCACCTAACCCTGCCCTCAGGCAGTGGGAACTCATTCCCCCTTGCCCTGTTACTCCAGGCCTTGTCCCAAATCCCTCTCCAGCTCTTGGAGCCTCTTTGGGCTGGGAACAGGAAAAGTGCTGCACACTCAGGTCCTGGGATCTGCCTTGAAGCCATCAATCCAGAGGGCAGCAGCTCTTCCAGAGCCATAAAACCCCAGAGGATGAAGCACAGAGGAGCACTGATATCCCAAAGGGAACTAACTGTGTGCCAGGGCCTCCCTGCATCTCTCCCTCCATTTATCATTGATAAATATGTTACATTTTGTGTTCCCAAGCCCAGTGTTAGCTCTAAACTTTACTCCCTAAAAGACAAGTGTTCTGTACTGCAGCTCAGGTCATGACACAATCCAGCTCCTGGAAAGTGCATTTATAAATATAAGTGTATATATATATTTTTTATATATATATATGTTGTTCAGACATTCAACAGCTGCCCCCTGTACACACATGGCCTCTCCCATATGCTCTCACTGCTCTCTTACCTATTTTTTATAGAATAAAAAATGGTATCAAGGAACCCTTGGAGAGTGGGAAATGATCCTGGGCTCTGCACAATCCAATTAACACAGCCAGTGCAGGAAAGGCAGTGATGTGAGGAAGTCTTGCACTTTCCAGATGTGCCTCCTCAGGGCCTGGAATATTGTGGCTGTTCCACAGGGAAAATGAGAGGGATTTGTGCTTGGCTCTCCCTGGTCCGTAACAAACAGACACAGAAGGAGGAGTGAGTTTGTTTTCCCTCCCAGAGCCCTGAATTCAGCTCTCTGCAGCACCAGGAGCGTGTCTGGGCACAGGTGAGAGGTGAAAAGGTCAGGCAGCAGGAATGGGTCAGCCTGGGAACACTGCTCTGATGATTTGGATTATTTCAGACCTAATTTATGCTCTGTTTCATATTGTACCCACTTAGGATGGATGATATTTCTGGCAAATGTCTCAGCAAGGAACTATTTCCAGATTCGCTGCGGGCAGCTGCAGATTTAGAAAGCTGATAAAAAACCATGGGAAGGTAAACTGAGGCTTTGTAAACCTCAGTCATCACATTGTTTTACAGATTACTGTAATTGTCACTCCAGTTTCAGTTCCCAATCTGTTACTGCCGTGGATCTGGATCCCATTGCTGACATTTTGGAGATATTTGATATTTGCCTTGAAGCCCTCACTCTTGAAGTCGTTCACTTATAATGAAATAATAGTTTTCCTTTAAAAATAATTTAAAAAAAATAAATAAAATCAGAGAATAATTTGAAAAGCTGGGTCTGTCTGAGGCTGTCTCATGGGTTTGTTGTCTGTCATGGTTTTGGAATCCTTGGAGTTACAAACAAGGAATTATCTCCTCCAGCAAGAGCCAGGTGTCACTCCTGTTATCCAAACTGCAGGCAAACCCTGACATTTGTGGGAGAATCACTCACCACGGCCTTTCCTTCACTCCCCACCCCTGAATTGGGCTGTGGCATCTGAGAGTGAGTGAAAAATGTCACTCCTGCCTCTTGCAAGAGGTGGCTGCACGAGGAGGGACATTCTGAGCCAAGGATGAGGCTCCTGTGACAGGTGACACGCACAGGGCACCACGGGAGTGGCTCCCAAAGCAGAGCACGGCTAATCCACCTTCCCTCCCTTGGTTTTTAGGATAAATGGTTTTTCACGTTGATTCCTCCCCTCCTTTGCTTTATTCTGAGTCACTGGGACACGTTTGGGAGTGATGGAGGAATGTTGGCCCGGGGATGTCCATGGGATCTTTGTCATTAGCTGAGTTATCAGCCCAGCCCAACAGTGCCTTTCCAGCCTGTGATTGTGAAAAATGCCCTTTGTGACCAGCAAAATACCTAAAAAAACCCTTGCCATGGAAATGTCTTAACTGTTTATCTTCATGGCTGAAGTTCTCCCCATTCAAAGATTTAACTCACACACACTTGTGACTCAAGGAGTGCAAACATCCTTCCTCTCCCTGAGCAGGGCTCCAGAGAAAGAGCTGGGGCTTTATTCTGGGCTTTTTTTCCCCAATTTACATCTTTTTTTCCTCTCTTTCTCACTGGAAATCACTGAAATATTACTGTGGGGACTCTGTGTTGGTGTGTGTTGCTACTCTGAGCCTTGTGACCCCCTGAGAGGTCATGTTGTGTCAACAGCAGAGATGGAAAAATGCACTTTATTTTTCTGGTTTATGTCTAATGAAAGTTGGAGTGGTTCTCTTTGACTCCAGTTAAAAAAATCACCACAAAATAGTAAACAGAAAGCAGCTGCAGACAGGATCAGAGGATTCCCTTGACAGTGTTTGTGTCAATTCACAAGACTAATTTACTCCTCAACCACAAACACAAACACCCTCCAGCAGATCCTCTGCTTTGCTTTCTTAATCACAAGAATGATTGACAAATGCTGAAACCCTTCCTCTGCCTTGCCCAGTTTAGGATATTTTTTTCCCCTGTGGCCTCCTGGCTCAGACTTTCCCTTTCTATTTCTTCCACCTTCAGAAAGCAACACCTGCACCCAGAGCTGAGCCACGGAAAATCGACCACAAGCAAAGCTGTGGGAACTTACTCTCTTCTGAGGGTTTGTTAAGATAAATCATGAGTCCCAGGCCAGGACCACTTTTGCAACACCCCCAACCCTTTTCTCCATCAATTCTGTGCATATTTCACCTCAAAACAACCTCCAAGCAACGTATTTTATGTTGTTGAAAGGAAATCTTTTGAAGAACAACACATAGATGTCTTCCAGTTACAGGACAAGGGTCTTTTCTGTCACTTGTATCATGAAAACTTTTCGTCACTGGGGGCTTTCACTAATTTCTGGGCTCTGCCAGCTCTGCTTGGTTCTGCTCACAGGGATGGATGAAAACCTGACTTCTTCCAGGGGAAACCAAAGTTTTGAAAACCTTGTGTGTTATAGAAGTTTTGGGAGCAGTGAGTTCACACTCCAGCATGCAGAGGAAAAGCAAATATTATCCTTACTTATTTTCCTGCAACAAGATTATAATTTCCTGGTTTTTCCCACAAACATCAAGGAAAGTGAGAAGAAGGTGTGCTGGATTATTGGGCTGAAGGATTTTGCACCAGAACCTTTGGAATGAAACTTGATTTGAGATAGTAAGAAAAAGAAATCACATTTCTTACACAGACTGAAACTGGTGCCTTTAACACCCCAGCTCCAATTCAGACACTTTCTTATGGCATGGATACTCCAGTTGTTTCCCCAGTTATTTTCAGCAGCATCAGCCAGCATGGATATTGTGCCTTTCTCAATATCCTTCCACCCCTCTTGCCCTTCCCATACCTACACCTCAAAGGTCTCTACCCTGCTTCATCATTGTTGGGGGTCAGGTTTGCTCCTGTTACTTAGAGAATTTTTACTGCTACATTTGTATTTTTAATATTCCTAGTAAAAAACTGCTATCCCTGTTCCCAAAGCTTTGCCTGAAAGCCCCTCATTGCAAAATTACAATAATTTGGAGGGAGGGAGGTTTACATTCTCCATTCCAAGAAAAACTTCAGCTTTCCCTGGCAGATACCTGTCTCTCTAAACCAAGACAGTCACATACTTCAGTCAACCCAGTGCTCCCTGCTTGGATGCAGCTCTTGGCTGGTGGAGTGGGTGCTAATGGATGTGGAAATCCTGAGGGTGCTGTAGATCACAGTGAATTAATCTGGCTTTGGGGAAGCTGAGCTGTGTGGAATGATGGAGTTGCGTGAAGAGGTTTGTGTAGCAGCTGAGGAGCGTCTGTCTCGTGGGCAGTCTGCATTGGGAGTTCTCTGGCTGATGGAATAATGGAATTATGGTTGGAAAAGACCTCCTGGATCGTTGAGTCCAACTATCCAAGTCCATCTCTAAACGATGTCCCTGCACGGCACCTCCACCCCTGTCAAATCCGTCCAGAACTGCTTGGTGGGGCCACGTTTTGGTCTGTCCCATGGCCACAAAGCTGCAGAGCTGCTCAAAGTCCTGCTTGCCCAGCCGTGCACGCCGTGAGCTCCACCAGGGTTTCAACAAGGAGGAGTTTATGCACCTGGAAAATCAGATCCCTGCTACAAGATCCTGTCAGGATCACTTCCCTTCCCTATCCCGACTGGAGCTGGCTGCAGGACAGACCTGAGGGTGGTTGTTGCCTTTTGGAAAGTGCTCTGCATCAAGATGTGAGTCCTTGGCTTTTTTGAGGACTTTTTTAGTGCCACTTGTCTTATTAATCAGTTTTTTTTGTCCTTAAACAAAAGCAGCAAATAGGTTTTGAAAGCCCTATAATATATGCTTTAAAAATAACCCAGTAACCCCCAAAATCAGAGAAAAAAACCCTCCAGAGTTTCCTTACAAGGGATCAAAGGAAGATGCAAAGCCATTCTGGAGCCCAGACAATTTCTTGAATCCAAAGCAAATTTATTAACAACAGCTCTGTGTGGGCAACCACTTTTGCAGATGAAAAGTGTGTTTAATGCATTCTCCCAAACCCTTTTTTAGTGTGTTTCAGTCATCTTGGCAAGCAGCATTCCAACGTGCTGACATCCTGGCCAGCACGAGCCAGGCCCTCTGGGGCTCCTCGTTAGGACACAGCTCCAATCCAGCACTTGCCAGTATTAACCAAGAGGAAAAAAATCTGACTTTTTTTGGGCTTTTTTCACATTAGCAACAGGTTTTTGTGTGCCATGACAGCTCTTGGTAAAATCAGTAGAGGTTAATTGAAAAAGAACAGTTATTTAGAAGTTTGAAAAAACAGAATTAAAAAAAAAGGAGAACAAAAACCCCAAATCTTTCTTTTCATGTCTAGGTAAGGCTGCTTTGCCTTTTCCTAGTTGTCCATATTGTTGCCTGACTAACCAAAGCTTCCATAAAATCTGATTTTATTTCTTCTGCACAGCATAAGCCCTTTCCATAAGAAAAGCCCTGAAATTGAGCAAGTCACAGATTTTAGTTTCCATGTTTGAAAAACCCAACATTTAATGGTAGAGCCCAACTCAGCGTGATGAGCCATGTCCCTCACCCTCAGCTCTAGGTATGAAATTAGTATTCTGCTTTTACACCCTGCAACTGCATCAAAGGTAACTGAGCAAGGTTTTAATTAAAATTCTAATTACTTCTTTATATTCCAGCAAAGCAGAACAAATCCCCAGCTTTGCTCCTCTTTGGAATGACAACTGGAGAATAAATATTCATCTCCAGCATGGTGGCTGAGCCCATGTTTGGCCAGTGGGCTCAACAGGTTCCCAGAAAAGATGCAAACCAGAGCAGCATGAAATCAGTTGGAAGGACCCTCACTGCTGTCTCCTGACTGGTCATGTGAAAAATTGGATTATAAGATTCTTTTTTTGGAGTTATGGTATCTCACAGGATGAACTTCCTGATAGGAAGATGATATTTTTTTTCCTTAGAGTGGGAATCATCAGTGCAGAGCGCTCCAGGAGATCTGTGAACAGCTTCTCCAACCCTGAATGTATTTATATCCTGACCTTTTATACATTACAGTCATCTGGCTGCAAACGTAAACACAGAGACCCCTAAAAACCCTCTTCCTTTAGCAGGGATTGTCACAAATACCTGCTGTAGTTCACAAAGAGCATTTTTTAGGTGGAAAAAGGACAAGATTGTTTTCCTGGTTTTTAGAATTTTGTTTCTCATCACCAGAGGCATTTGGTCTCGTTTGAGACTCACGCTTTTTTCACGCTCCCTGCTTTGTGGTGGTGAGCGCTTTGGTTTTTGACAGCTTTGCAGGAAGAAATTGTTCCCCCAGAGCTTTTCTGATCAACATCACCACACCCAGCCACCAGCACAGCCCTCCCTGCCCAGAAAGGCTCTGGAAGACACACAGGGGTTGGCTTTACTTACCAAGAGGCATTACTACAAAAAACGGGAGCCAGCAGAGAACGAAGCATCCTACAACAATTCCCAGGGTCTTGGCAGCTTTCTTTTCCCTGGAGAACTTGAGCAGGCGCACGGAGAAGTGGTGCTTGCTCTTGGGGTTGGGCGCGGAGCCGCCGGCGCCGGGCGCGTTCCTGCGGTGGATGCGCAGCGTCACCTCCTCGGAGTGGGATTTCTCCGTCTTCAGCCCAGAGCTCAGCCCTTTGTTTTCCCTCTTGGCCACCACGTAGACGCGGCAGTACATCACCAGGATGATGATCAGGGGGAGGTAGAAGGAGCCCAGCGCTGAGAACAGCACGTAGCCGGGCTCCTCCGTGATCTGGCAGACGGTCTCATCCTCCGGGGCCGGCTCCTTCCAGCCAAAAAGGGGCCCGATGGAGATGACCAGGGACAGTGCCCAGACACACAGCAGGGCCAGCAGCCCCCTCCTCTCTGTCACGATGCTGGGGTACCTCAGGGGGTAGCTGACCCCGATGTAGCGGTCGATGGAGATGATGCAGAGGCTCATGATGGACGCGGTGCAGCACAGCACGTCCACGGCCGCCCAGATGTTGCAGAAGATCCTCCCAAAGACCCAGTAGCCCAAAATCTCCATGGTAGCTGAGAAGGGCAGGACGGTTGAGGTCAGGAGGAGGTCAGCTACAGCCAGGTTGATGATGTAGTAGTGGGTGACACTCTGCAGGTGTCTGTGGCAGGCTACGGACAGGATAACCAGGATATTACCCAAAACCCCAAAAACAATCAGCCCCCCTAGAATAACACCCAGTAAAATGGCCTTGGAAATGTTCACGGGCTCCACGGAGTGGGTGCAGTTGGAGCACTCGGAGGAGTTCCCAGGGAGGAAAGCCATGGCTGGTAATGTCCATGTGAGGCTGCTGGACTTCACCCCCTTTCCAGGCAGGAACAGTGACAAGATCAGTTTTTGGGAGGTCCTATAGGCAACCTTTGCCTGGCCTTGCTGGGGAAAAGAGTTTTGAAGAATGTCTTAGAACTGCAGCACCAGCAGCAATGAGAAAGATCCAGAAACATATTCACAAACCTACCTTTGCTCCTAAGCTCTCATCAGAAGGGCACGGTTGATACTCACCAGTTCCAAGCCAAGTTTAACTCCTTCTGCATTTTCCTTGTGCTACACAAACCTGAGGCTGTTTCTCCCACTTTCCAGAGTTATGTGATGAGAAACACTGGAGCTGCAGGTTAAAATCATTTCTGTGCTCTTTGGGCAAGGTTCTGCGTTTAAGGAAAGTAAATATTCCAAAGGGTCTCCAATTTACCTTCTCCTGAGAGGAAATCACTGATGCTTTTAATTGCCTGGTGTTAGTCCTGATTCTGCCTTAAAATTGGCTTAGAAACCTGACTGGGTGGAGGTTGCTGCTGTGTCTGCTCACCAATTTTGCTTGAGAAACCCATCACTGCCCATCCTCAGGGCTGAGGCTGTCAGTCCCAGCTTTCCATACGTGGATCACTCATCAGTCGAGGTCCTGGGCTGCAAATTAAAGCTCCTGGCTTGCTCTGAGGGGAAGAGTGGAGTTTGCTCTCGTGCTCTCTGCAGATCCTCACCCCCCTGGAGAAGACAAAAACAGGAACAATGCCATTCCCAGAAGCCACGCTCGCTGCTAGGGTTCCCATATAAGAATAGAGCAGCAGGCTATTTTAGGGTGCTTTCCTCAGGCTGGCTCCAGCCAGTGGAACCAACCTTTTCCAGCCCAGCATTGTTTAACAGCAACTGAGAGATCCAAGTGGGTTTTCCTGCCTCAATTTCCCCTTCTTTATGGGGACAGGCATCAATCCTAATTATCAGCTCATCTGCAGAGACCAGTTCTAGCAGAGACAGAAGCCTGCAGGACACAATTCAGGACTATACAAACTGTGCAGCAGATTTAGAAGCCCAGAATTTAATCTCAGGTTTCTTTCTAAGGAGAGACTTTTCCCCACTGAATTGTTAATCCAGCTGAGCTGCCCATTTTTGAAAATCTAAAGGGGAAAGCAACTCCAAAGCCAAGCAGAAGACGTTGCAAGGAGCGAGCCTGCTAGTGAGTGACACAACATTTTAGAGTATCTGGGAGCCAAGCTCAGCCTTTGCTGACTAAATATGGAGAAAAGGTACCTCAGATGGAAAAGTGAGGATTAGCCTGGGAACTGGGACCTGGGGGGCTCGGAGAGGAGAGCTGCAAGTGGCAGCTGCAAAACCCTTCCCAACACCTCCATGTGGATATAGAATTCCCACCCCAAATATTAATCAGAGGTGGAAAACCACCACTAAGGCTGTGTCTGTAAAACCCCAGATGAGGAAGAACTCTCTAAATGTCCTTTGGGATGAATCCCTCAGACCAGCAGCAACAACTGTCCCATTTCCAAACCTCCATGCTGAACTTTCCTGCAGGCAAAAGCATTTCAAACTCTGAAGCCCCGAAATTCCCAGTCCAGGGGCAGGGAGGAGGGGGGAAGGGGGAGATGGATAGGGATCACACTGTGGGAATTTTACTAAAATGAAATTGGATCTTTTATTTTCTTTCCCGCCAGATGGAACAAGTTGAGGAATAAACCCAAGGAAGAAAAGGACAGATAATCTAAACACACCCATGAAAAGTGAGCGTTGCATTCAAGCATCTCTGAGCATTATAATTGTGGTCATTACAAGGTACAAAACGAGGTCATTATAAGGCTGAGAGAAAATTAAGAAATGGTTAAATAGATTTTTAAGCACATGAAGAAAAACTTGCCAGCAAGTCAAGGAGCTGCAGCAGAAAGGACTGACAGAGGTTCCCATGCTCCAAACCAAATAAAGCCCAGCCTGTGGTGATGGCTGATGCTGGCAAAGGCAGAGCCCAGGCTGCGGTGCCTGCCCCACACTCACCTCTCCGGTCCCCAGCAGGCAGCACAGCTCCTGGAGCATCTGGGAAGGGCTTCTCTGCACAGCAGGCTCCTCTTCCACTCTGTGCCTGCAAATCCTCTGCTTTGCTCCCTTTATTTTGGCACTGCTGTTTCAGCAGCTGGCGGTGGGGCTGATCCCGGTGTCCCGCGGCTGTGAGGGGCAGGCTGCAGGCTCCCTGGGGGGATCCGTGCCCGCTCCAGAGCTCAGCTCCACGCTGGGCAGGAGCAGCAGGAGCTGCGCTGCTGATGTAGCAGAGCACTAGTCGTACCATTACCGTAATTCACTGCCACTCCCATATTGCCCAGAAAGAAAGAGCACTCTCAAGTGTGGGTTTAAATTTTTTTTTTTTTTTCTCCACTCAAACTCCCAGTTCCTGCAGAAATCAGAGAGTGGAAGGCAGATAACAAGCTCCTGTTTATGAGATAACACGAAATTTTTGGGGATCTAAAAAGAGAATTTCCTGCAGGAAAAACGAGGAGATGAAGCCCTGAGGCTCTGCATGGTGGGAACAAGCACAGCAGACTGGAGATGGGGGTTAAGGAGGAGATTCCTCAGCAGAATGTGCTGTTGAGGGGACACTGATTTTTCACGTGGCTCTTAATTGCAGTTAAAAATAAAAGTGTCCGAAGTCCGTGATGAAGAACAGGTACAAAAGTGACGTCCAGGAGTGAAGGGGACACGCAGAGGGATGTCACAGTCAAAGCCACAAGGAAGCAGATGAAGCACATGCCTGTTCTTGCATGACAGATTCCTCACCTCCTCCTCCTCCTGGGCAGCAACTTTGAGAGGGAAATTTGGGGTTTTTGGGTTCAGGAGTTTCACGGACAGAGGCAAATTAGAGTGATGCTCAGATTCCCCCAAGAGAGTGCTGAAAGCAGATCTGGGCTTGGCAGCAGCCCTGATCACTGGTCCAACAAATTCAGAGTGCCTGCCTGCTTCTGGGATAGCCACTGCAGGAAAAATTATGAAAGCAGCTCCCAGGAATGTGCAATTTGTGCAGGTTGGGCAAAGAGTTTGGGACAGATTAGGGACCCTCGTGGCAGCTCCAGCTGCACCATCATTTACTGTCTGTTTGAGAATAAAAAACCCCACAAGAAGAAACGACAAAGTGGGGAGGCAAAAGAAAAAAAAGGAAAAGAAAATAATTTAAACTAATTTCGAGGAACTTGCAAACTGCAAAAATGAGGTGATTTTTAAATGCTCAGCTGCTGTTTCTCCACAGTTTTCTTGGCACATGCTGTCCTTGTTCTGTTGGACGTCCACGGAAGGTTTTACACTGAATTTTGGAGGCTGCTTGGAGGTCTGGTCCTTCTCTGGGTAACAAAGGGTGCTGAGAGAGAGCAAATGGATGAAGGGAATCCCGAATTACTGAAGACCCTTAAAGGCTGTGATTCAGCAGGTTTGTTTTAGATGTCTGTCTTCAGATGAGTCAACTGTTTCCATTGATCCATTGGGAAATGAACCTAAACTGGGGGAAGGAAAGGAGCTGAACCCAACTCTGGGTTTGTTTCTCCTGGTGCACAGACCTTGCCATGCTGGTGGCTTGTTCCAGACTCTTAAATAAATACATTTAAATTCATGGCTTTAGTCATTAATATACTCAATATATCATCTCATCTGTAATAGCCTTGTTAGGGGACAGCTCTCCAGAGTGGAGAGAAGCAGAAGGAAGTGACAGCAGGTTTTGTCCTAAAATCCTCAGAGAAAAATGAATTTATGGCAGACCTGCAGACCACCAGGAGCCTGAGTCAGGAGGGTCACTAAAGACAGCTCAGAGTATCCCCAGGCAGGGAGGGACAGGGCAGGACTGGTGTCACATCAGCCTTGGGCAGCAATCTTCCTGCTTGGCTCTGGCAAGAGGTGCTGGAATTGTCTGTGTGCAGTTTCAAAGCTTTGGATTAACCAAAGTTTGATGTGCTGGAATCGTCTGTGTGCAGTTTCAAAGCTTTGGATTAACCAAAGTTTGAAGTGCTGGAATTGTCTGTGTGCAGTTTCAAAGCTTTGGATTAACCAAAGTTTGAAGTGCTGGAATCGTCTGTGTGCAGTTTCAAAGCTTTGGATTAACCAAAGTTTGGGAGAAAGCAGCGGGAGGGATGCAAGTCTAGAAAACATCATCTCATCTCTTTAATCTCAAACTTTGCACCTCTGAAGACAGATGAAGGACTGTCCACGGGGGTTCTGAGTATCCACCACTGGAATTTTGTAAAATATAAGGCAAGGATCCCTCACAGGGTTTTACTCTGCTTTCACCTCTATCGAGAAAGGGTGAGCTGTCCCCTGCTGTTCACAGGGTCACTGAGTGGTTTGGGTTGGAAGAGTTATTTAAAATCATCTAATAACATTAAAAATCATCTAATGACATTTAAAATCATCTAACAACATTAAAAATCATCTAATAACATTTAAAATCATCTTACAATATTTAAAATAATCTTACAACATTTAAAGTCATCTCATTCCAACCCAAAGTTTTGTCCCACCCGAAACAATTTCTGGACAGAGGCAGGTCTCTGAGTCATGGAAGGAAGGAACAAATCCCTGGATGAGCTCCTTGTTCCATCTTTGATCTTTGGCAGGTCCTTTTCTGCGTGTATTTTTATCTGTGACACAGAGGAAACAATGCTTTTGTCTCCTTTCTCTTATTTATTTGGATTTTATTCCTTCTGAGCAAGGTTTGTACCTGGCTCTGCCCAGGTGGCATCCACAAACCAGCCCCTGAGCTTTCTGTGATGTTAATTACACTCATTAGCACGAGAGGGGCACTAGGGAGTGCTCCAGGCAATCCACAGCTGCTCAGCTGTTCCTGAGCTAAAAAAAAAAGTTAAAATCAGAGCCTTAAATCCTGACTTTGGGGCAGCAGTTGTGTTTTCACTACAAATATCTCATCAAAAGGCCCGAATCCAATTGTTTGTGTGTCTGATGGCATTTGATGAAGTGCCATTGGTAATCTGCTCAGCTCAGTGCCAGACCATGCAGGCAGCTGGACCAGGAGTGGAGGAACTTCCCTGAGGTGCTCCAGGTCTTGAAGTTATTATTTACTTGCCCAGAAAGGTGTGAAAAGGGTTGTTTTGATGAATCATCCCTCACATCTTAGCGAGGGTTCGACTTCTGTTTCGAAAAGACAGAAGACCCACCCAAAGGCAAGAGATGTTAAATTTTGTCTATTAAACTCAAAGCTGGGCTCATTCCACTGTCTTTTAGGACTAGGACAGCCTGAAGCTTTTAGTATGGCTGAGTTGAAGATAAAGTGGAAAATTCCGAGTGTTTGGAAAGAAAAAATCCAACCCAGCATAGGGACTCAGAGTGAGCATTCAAAATGTGGATTAAAAAGTGTTGGGCATAAAAAAAGGCCGACATTTTCAAACAAGGTGGATCTGCCTGTGATCTCATGCTTAATTATAAGATGTCCAAGTATTAGAAGTTTCTCTGTCTTGGGATTCAAGGGGACTTTTTCACCATGTTCCTAAATCACTGAAGCACAGGCTGGTTAAACAGGATCCATGCTTTTGCATAAATCAAGGCAGCCTCATTAAAACTCAGGGTACCTTCTTAATTCTCCACAGATGAGGATTTGGACCACTGGATTTTGCACACAGCTGCAGGTCTGAAAGTTGCCTAATTACTGAGAGGAGCTGTTAAATGTTTATTTCTATATAACTCACAGAGAATTTCCTGGTTTGATTTATTACCTGGATGATCTGATAAAATCTGACCCCATAAGGAGCACAGGGCTCTTTTGTAGCCTCAGAAAAACTGATTTTACCTAATGCTGAAATAAATACACCCAGAGGTGAGTGCTTGCCTTGGTTTTCATCCCTCCTGTGTCTTTCCCATCCTTTCCCATCCTGGCTGCTTCCCTCAGCAGTGGGTGAGAGTTCACACCACTTCCCTGAGCTTTGGCTCAACATTCATCTTTAGCATGAAGATGTGTCTAAATCATTCCTTTCTTGGACTCATTGAAATCCTCCCTTCACTCTTTTTTCTGCTGCTGTGAGAAGCCACAAGATCCAATGCCCTGGAACACCTCCTTCATCCCTCTGACTTGATTTCATCCCCAGAGCCTCTCCCTTCATCTCCCTTTCCCATTCCAAATTTTGGCAAGGCAGAGCCCCCCTTAGGGCCAGAGCTCTGACTGTGTGTCCTGTGTGGCACATCCAGCTCTTTGTGCAGTGGAGCTCACAATCCATGCAACAGAAATAAACCCAGAGTTCTGCTTTATCTTCACTGGATCTGAGCTAGATTTAGGTCTGGTCCTGTGCCTCAGCACTCACCACGGCCCTGTGAGATTTCCTGGCCATCCAGGGCACACAGTGCAGTAAATCTCTTAGGGAAACATGGCTCTGAAAAATCCCAGGGAAGAAATTCTGGCTTTATTCTTATTCCAGAGGGGCTGGAAGCTGCTGTGAGTGTGTTGTCCCCTGTTTTGGCTGATTGTCCAGGCTCAGAACTCTCTTGCCACATGACTTTGTGTATAATTCTGTCATCTCTGCTGAGCCTCCACCTCCCTCCTGTGCTCCAACTTCAGCTTGTGTTTAAATAATCCTCCAAGCAGCCCAGCCCCTGGTGATGCTACGTTTGACAGATGGAGCCTCTCATCTCCAAGGAGCTGAGGACTTGGGGACTGTAAATGCAAAGCTCGTGTCACCCGCTGCCATCCCCGGGCAGCAAGGGTTAGAAAAAGGATTGTTTAGGGAGAGGATGGGAAAGAATGTGCTTTTAGTGATGTATCAGTCTTTCCATAGCCACATATTTACCCATTATTTGCTTATCACCACATCTTGTCTGAGATCCCCTTGGAAGGAAAGGGCCTGAGCTGATGACAGCAGGAGTCAGCGGCTTGGAAAGGAATGTGGCAGCAGAGTCCTCTTGGCTCTGTGTCCCAGGGAGCAGCACTGGCACGGCCAGGGAGGAGATCCAAAGCCCCCCAAAGTCAGAGTCAGCAGCTGGAGCTCCACAAACCTGTCTGCTGAGCTCACTGGGCCCTTTCTCTCGTGGGTAGACACTGCCATGCCAGCACAAAGCAGGCTAATTTAGGAGCCTGTCACACAGCGGGCAGCACAGGATGTTCCAGACCAAGAGACACTTGTAGAACAAGCCCACAAATCTACAGAAGGCCAGAAACCAACATCCTACCTATGCAAGGCCTCTGGAGCTGCTGCTTTAACCTTTCCCAGGCCAACCTGTTGCCCTGGCAGCCTCCTCTTCAGCTGATGGGTTTGGCCCGACAGAGGAGGAGCCTCGTCATTCCTGCCTCCTTCACCCATCTGCTCTGTTGTGTCTTAGGAACAGCCCCTCCAGCCCAGCCCTGAACAGAGCAGAGCACTCTTTGTTCCTAATTAAGATATTGAGGTATTGCCATAACACCAACCAAGAGCTGGGCTTTATCTTCTCTCTCCTGATGGGTCTTTCCCTCAAGAACCTCAAATCATGAAAGGAGTTAAAAGCTTCCATGCACCTCGTACTGCAACAAAAGCATTTTCCATTTCTTCTTTAATTTGCACTAATTGCCCTAAATGAAGGCTGTTTGTAGAAATGTACAGTTTGTGTATTTGATGGGATGCCAGCAGACATAGGTGCTTGAGAGACACCAGACAGATTTTTATTCCCTTAAAGGAACAAGCTGGAGCTTTCTTCCAAAGGACGTGAGCATTTTAATGATATGTTTTCTTCTGTCTCTTTTTGATTTTTTTTTTCCTTTCCTGGCTCTCTGATGGTTATTACTAAAATACACACACCAATAATTCCCTTCCTCTGAGCCAGGCTCTCACGGCTGCAGAAGGCAATTACCACAAATTAACGTCTCACGAAAAACAAGGAGACAACAAAAAGCTCAAAAAAACCCAAACAAACCCTCCCAACTGCTTGGCATTTAAAACTCTACTTAAAACACCAAACAGACAAGGGTGGTAATGAGATTTGCAAAGCTAAAGTCTTGCATGCTAAAGACTTTAACTGAACACCAGCAGGGGAAGGGATTGCTCCGGTGAGAGCTCCTCTGCAGGGCTGGGTCCAACATCAGGAGGGTGTGGAGCTGCTGCACAGAGTCCAGAGGAGCCCTGGAGATGCTTCAGGGGCTGGAGCCAGGCTGGGAGAGCTGGGGGTGCTCACCTGGATAAGAGAAGGCTCCAGGGAGAGCTTCCAGCACATTCCAGAGCCTAAAGGGGCTCCAGGAGAGCTGGAGAGGGACTGGGGACAAGGGAGGGAGGGACAGGACACAGGGGATGGCTTCAAAGTGACAGAGGGCAGGGATGGATGGGATTTTGGGAAGGAATTCTTCTCTGTGAGAGATTAATATTATAAATACTAATTAAAAATGTTCCATGTGTATGGACAGGTTTCAGGCCAGAGTTTTGTGGCTGGGCCAGCAGTGACCAGGCTCTGATTTGTTGGCAATGGAGACTCAGCCTCAGGAGCTCTCCTGGGTTCTGTTCCCAGTTCCCCAGCTGACATTTATGTCACCTGTGTTTTAAGACAGTCAGAATTTATTGTTAATGAAAGCACTATTTCTTAGCATGAAATGCTTGTTATTGTTCAATAAATGCCTCCTTATTTCGGAGCTATAACATGTCAGCAATTCCCTTAATACCTTTTACCCTCTCCCTGTGATTTGTGGTATTTTTCACAGCCCTTATATGTACATATCTATATCTATCTATCTATCTATCTATCTATCTATCTATCTATCTATCTATCTATCTATCTATCTATCTATCTATCTATCTCTATCCCTATATCTATATCTATATCTATATCTATATCTATATCTATATCTATATCTATATCTATATCTATATCTATATCTATATC
>VZUI01071802.1:0-10236 GCA_013401135.1 Cettia cetti
GTTTTCGAAGCTGGGTGATTGATCCTTTTCCTTACTGGAATTCCATTCTAAAATAAACATCCTTGGGTCTTGCTAGACGGATAAAATCTCTTGGGAAAAACATCTCTGGAGACAGTTTATCTCTGTTTGATGTTTTAATCTTTCTTTTCTTATCATTCAATGCAAAACTGCTTTGCCTTTGGTTACATAATGCTATAGTTTTTGTTTTTTTTTTTTTTTTAAATTTCTTTGCATCAATTATTTTGCAACATATATTACAGATACAAATTCAACCACTTCTGTTCTTTCATCAGCTGAGTTTCCAGTGTTGAGCTTACAAGGTGCCATCTCCATTTGTCATCTTGTAGTTTCAGAAAACACAAACTGAAAAGATGAACTTTCTTCACAAGGAAGCCCTTGTTTTTCTTCTAGCCCTCTATGTTTTTATGTGATCAGGATGCATTGGCTGGACTTCACCTCACATAACTCTGTGGTATGAAATAACCATTTTCATCTGAGCAGTCAGCCTTGACTGCTGCTGTGAATGGAAACAGACCACATTTCAATATCATGGCTATTCTTATAGGAGAAGATGGAGCATGGTATAAAGCATGATAAAAGGCAAGAGCCTTTTGCTTTCTGTGTCTACAAAGGAAATCCTAAATTTTGTCTGTGTGTGTGTGTACTGATGCTAGGGGAGATGAATCCCTCTCCTTTACATTCTAATGTAAGAGAGACATTAAGATAAAGGAGAAAATTCTTGTTTTTTCCTGAGATGAGGCCATATACACCTTTTTGGTGTCCTGCACCAGAGATGCTAACGGTTCTCATTTCATTTGATATCCACAAGAAAGGCAGATCAGGGATGCTAGTGCATAAACAGAGTAGCAAACAAACTAAAGCTGTCTTGGTTCCCACCTCATGACAGCAGAAATATTACTGGCCAAGTGGAAAAAGACAAAATCTTTTGAGGAAGAAGTGCTATTTCCAGGCTTTATAAGAGGGATCACAAACATTAAGAATGAATGAACTGGAGAATATAAAATACTGGTTGTGTTTGCAAAAATAAAGAGAGGTAACATAGTGGATCTGGTGGAGAAATGTGAAAATAATGTGCTGAAATGCTTGTCTTACAAGGCTCTGGGGTTAAGTCACTATATGAGCATGAAGATTTAATGAGTAGGTTTCTTTTAATGGGTGTTTCTTTGGCTCAGTCTGTCTGGTGCTGTGGTCCCTCAGGTACCACTGGAGGAGGTGCTTGAAGTGATTCACAGGATCCCTCTCTTTGTGTTCAGGTGTAATGAAACAGGGAAAATTGTTTGGTTTGCTCATTTACCTAGAAATAGTGTTAATGCTGTTCTCTCTCTGCTCAAACTTTTATGTCTTTCTGTTATTATGTGCCTGTTTTTTCTGCAGCATTCAGGCAGGGCCAGTTTGTGAGGTGTCTGTCCTGTGCTACAAGACACTTGCATACGTGGATTAACACAGCTCAAAGCAGACTTGAAGTACCTTTCTCTTGTGTGGGCAAGTGTTTTGGCTGCTTCACTGGGGAGCAGTGCCATGCTGACTATGTTCCTGACAAAATACCCTCCCCTTATATTGCAGCTTGCCACACCATTGTGAGGTTCAGAAAAATCCCAGCCCAGTGCTTTTTCTGGCCACTGTGATGCTAAAAGTTTCAGGTGTTTATTTTGTTTCCTGTTTTTGGTTGTATTCTGCTTTGTTTTCACTTTGTTCTGGCTGCAACATGCTGGAGGATTTAAGCCATGATTCCACCCTCGCTTTTGCTCTGCAAGGAAACCTTCCTGGGAAATACCCTGGGAACATGATGTTCCTCCAATTCATATCTGGAAACACTGAAAAGAAGAAGCAGTATACTCATTGATGAGAAAAAATGTCTCTAAGGCTAAATGACTGTGTGGATGGACTAGAAATATTTACAGTGAACCCTGGCAGATCTGAGGAATTAGGTGCAGTGCCTGGTTTTACAGTGAAAAATTTGACCAGCTTTAAAAGTACTAAGGAGATTTATTCACAGACTCCTGGAAATTTTGTATTTGAAGTTGTTTCAGGTCAATGTAAATGGGGCAAGCAGTTAAATGGGGCAAGTGACATTTTCCCTGGCTTGGCACCAAAGCCCTAGTAGTGATCTAAATTTTAAAGCTCAGTGTTATGAAAGAACTTCACTGAGCATATTCTTCAGGTTAGTGTAAAGGTCAGAAGTAAGTATCCTTGAAGGGTTCATGTTGATCTCTGGTAAAAAGTTTCTTGGGTTTATCTCTGCAGTTTCCAGTGCTGATCTCAAATCTGCCAGACCTCTGCACCAGTTGCTTGTAAGTGAAGGAGGGTTTGCACAGGAACTCTCCATTCTCTGAGTTTCTGAACAATAAAAATAACCAGACTAGAGATCTAGTCATATCTGCTGAAAAAAAACAACATGAAGGCCTCTTGCAGCAGTCTTGAACCACCACAGCTCTATCGTAGGCTAGGCTGATACCACTACAAGTGCTAAACTAGCAGCTTCTGTGAAGCAGAAGAGAAGGGAGAAAGGAATGGTAAGGGGAAAATATGGAAGAGAACTTCTCCTAAGTGGATAACAGGATAAATGAAGAAGTGGAGATGTAAAAAAGTTTGAAAAGGACAAGGGGAAGACCTGTTGCTTAACTGAGGCCAAATAACACTGATTTTGGCTATCAAAGCACAACTTCTCTGGAATAATGACTTTTTTTGTGCAAACTTCAGCATTGGTGAGTTGTGTTGTTTCTCAAATAGCAAAAACGGCAGTAAGACCCTTATGTGACATACTCTTCTGTGAAGAATGTTACATCTGATGTGAAACAGAGGACTCCTGACCTCTGACTCACCTGGCTAGTATTCAGTTTCTCCTGCTTAGATAAGCCTTTTCAAAGAAACTGTTGGGTAGTTGATTTGGGAAGTTTTTCCTGTTGTTCTGCAAAATATCAAAGAAACTGTTGGGTGGTTGATTTGGGAAGATTTTCCTGTTGTTCTGCAAAATATTAAAGGCATATTTCTAGCAGTGCTGCTAGAAAATGTCACTTAGGTTCCTAACACAGGGGCAGAAGTTGTGCTACCTCAGATGGACAGGGGAGAAGGGAGAAAACTTGTAAATACATGGATATTTACAAAATCTGGATTCTTTTTCAACCTATCTAAAGTTTTATGATCTCACTCTAAAGGTTATGGAGTGAAAAGCTAATGAAAGTCAGGGGCCTGAAGAAATATTTTGTTTTTTTCCATCTGTCCATTTCTCAGCAACTGTGTCTCATGTAGGCAGATCCCCAACTAAATTGTGAAATGTTGCATCCATTATCGCGGCATTTACTGTTTAGATGAACATCTTAAGCTGACAGAATATTCAACAGTGGAGCCCTTAGTGAAAATATAGTGTGCTCCATCAAGAACTTGGCTGTTCTTGCATGTCAAGTGTTTTTTCAGAAAGATGGTGCTTTATTTTTGGCTTTATTTAGAAAGACATGGACGTGTCAACAATTTATTCACAGTGTGAGACAAACAGATATTAATAGAATTTTAATGAAGGCCTTTCAATGGGATTTGAAGGGGGTTTTTTACTGACTGTTTTTTGTGTTCCTGTTAATACTGGGAGAGTGAAAAAATGCGAGTGTCATAGGACAAGTATGGAAACAACTTGCCAGAGACAGCAAGAAAGAAGAAAGTAAGGAGACAATTTCAGCTGGACAGTACCAGAGGCTCTGTCATCATCAAAGCCAAGGCAGTAATTTCCAGATTTCCTTACAAATTATCATGTAATGGAGTGAACAGACTTGGGGATGCTTGAAATGCATCTTCACATATTACTTCAAGGTGGGAAGGGCTTTCTTCTTTTGGCTTCATGTTATGTCTCTTTAAAAAGTTGCTTCTCAGTTCTGTCTTTTTTAATATATGTATTTCAAAACAGCTGCTATCTGCTAGTACTCCCTTAAAAGCCAATGTTTTTAAATACTCAGAGGCACAGTTTCAGGCCTCTGGCTTCCCATCCTTACACCTCAGTGACCTTAATAATGCCTCTGCCTACTGAAGTGATAAAGAGGGATGTACTTCTGTTGGGCCCTGCTCTCTGAAGTGTAATTTCGAAGTTTTCATTTTGTTGGTGAGAAAATCCTTACTATGAACTCTCTCATCTCTGACCCCGTATTTTGTTACTGTACTGTAATTTTTGCACTAACACCAGTGCTAATGCCAACTTTTTGCAGGGAAGGCATGATGTACCTATAGACAGCAGTTTCCCAAAGACTGAATGTCTTTCCCTGACAAAAGACCCTTTCATTAGAGGACAAGAACATAAAGGTTGTCTGTCACCGAGTGCTCGGTACCAACCATCTGAATGCAATAAGGGTGTGCCTTATTGTGACTTCTACTGTGTTAGTCCATAGATCAGCTTTATAATTATCAACTTCAGTTTCAACACAGCACATTGCTGAAGGGCAGAGCTTCTGATGCAATTCATTCCCCAGTGAACATTGATAACTCCATCCCTTCTAAATCTTTTTCCCTTGACATTGTCAGAAACATTACCTGTTCTTAATGTAGACTATAGCTCAGTCATATTTCCTTGGCTGTATGCAGTTAATTTAGACAGTTTGGTGGCTTTCACCCAGTACTTTTCTTGAGGGCTAAGCACTTGAAAATGTGTAAGATGCTGGGGGTGATATGGATGGGTGTTTATTCAGGGCCCCAGAAAAAGAAACCAAATTGGAGGTAGCGATTTGGTGGGATGTCTAGGTATAGGACTAATGGACTGAAATCTTAGTGCGTATCAAAACAAAGACCTGTAACCATAGACAGTTTTTCCTCAGTCCCAGGACAGATTTCTCACATGTGGCACTGCCGCCTACACTTGCCCTGTTAGACTTGGGCTTTCAGTATGGAGCCTACAGGGAACCAAAACCTAAAAACCTTGCTCTTATATAGGGCTTTTAAAGGAGCTGAGTTTCAGCTTAATAGTAGTCAAACAGAATAGTTTTCTGACCTCTTCAGGAAGCCAACTAAAACTCCTAGGTTTAATTCAGAGAAGGGCTTTGCTGAAGTCAGTAGAAAAAAATTAGGATCCCTCCCTCCAGTGTCCAAGGGCCTCAGGGTACTAAGCCATCACTGAAAAATACCACGGTGATGTCCTAAAGGGAAAGCCAACACAGCAGCTCCAGTTTGGTTTGCTTTAACAGCTTGTGCTCTTAGGAACAGCTTTCATTTCAGTTTTTAAAGTTTTGTCTTGGAGGGCAGGGCAAGTTCACTGCTCACATCTAGCAGGAGCTACTGCAGAAAGTACAGTTCAGTTAGATTCCTGACAGAGCACACAAGCAAAAGAAAAGAGGAAAAAGGGATTCACTGGTTATGAGGGAGCCTGTGTTTGCAGAAACCCCTCTTCCTTCTCCCTCTCCTGTTTTTATTACTTTCACTCTGTACCATGGCAGCTTGTTTTGCTAAGATTTCAGCCTGTGAAATAGCTGACTAGTTTTACAGGCTTTTATGCATGTTCACCTGCATCAGAACAACAGAAGCAACAATATATTTCAGCTGCATCTTGGGGAAAATACATTGCAATCACAAGAGACACCAGACAGATCCCTTTTCCCCATTAGACTCTAAGAAGCACTCCTGCACCTGCTCATGTTATCAAACACCCGTGGTCCTCCTGGCAGTGTGTTAGATGCAGCTTCTTTCCCCCAGTCTTCAGTGCCCCCATCTCCTACCCATTAGTTCCATTTATTATGCAAACCTCACGAGTAATTGCACAGTCTTTCCAGCCTCCTGTGTCCGTGACCTTACCCTTAAGATTTAATTCTGAAGGCACTTAAAAAAAAATAAATCTATTTTCTCCTTCTGCTTTCCTCCCTTCTATTTATTTTTCTATGCGTGTGTCTCATGTGCAGAATATTAAGCAGGAAAACAAAGATGTATATCATCTGGAGCACAGGTGCACCTACCAGGCAGTGAGCAAAAACAAAACAATTCATTTGATGGGTTTTGATTCACTATTGTCCGCTCATACTCTATTTGACAGCCTGATATGACACCTTGAGTCCTCCCACGCCTGCATGCAGCTTAGAATGGAGATGTTTTCTTGGCTCCTCCACGTTGTAAATTTTTTGCCATGGCTGAAGTTGGAGTTGCTTGGCATGGGTGCTTTGCTAAGTATACTAAAGAGGGGGAAGATAGGGAGGGGATGTGAGAAGAGTGAGGAGTGAAAAATGAAAAAAAAAAAAAAGAAAAAAAGAAAAGAGTATCTCAAATATTTGTAAGTTTATTTCTTTCCCAAATTTTCTAGTCCCACTCCTATTGCCTATAGGCAAAATTTCCATTAATTTTCCAGTACTGTGGTTTTGGTGTGTGTTGGACAATCCTTTGTCTGGCAGGATATGAGAGCAGAGACCGCCTCTGGGTGACTTTGGCTGGAGGCTTGAGTGGCAAGAACAGAAAAGCAACCTCTCTGTAGAAATATTTTCTTTTTATTTACTATCTTAAGTTTTTTTGTTTTCAGAGGAACAAGTGGTTAGTCAAGTTTCCCTAATATTTTATTCTGTTCTGGTTAGAGTAGGCAGCAAAAATGACTCTTATATGGCTTAGGGGTGGAGTTGGTTTTGCTCTGGCTTGCTGCATAGCCTTGTAAGGTCACCTCACTTTTTCTTTCCTTTCTTTGTCTCCTACGACTTTAAGAGTTTCTTGAGTCAAAATGTTGTCTTTGATGTGCTTGTTTTAGATCTTCCACACAGGAATTGGTGAACTCTGTGGCAATTGTGGCATGTGGATGGAATCTGCTCACTCTTGTCTCACCTGAAAGAGAAGGAGATGGGATGTGAATTGTCCTGGTACCCATGTTTATGGCCTCACCCCATTTCACTGTAAATCCATGGTTGGACTCTGTCCATTTGTTTTGCTCTGCAGCTGGAGCCAGAGAGCAGCGCTCCCCACTTCTGGCCCTTTTTAGGATGCTGTAAGTGCACACTGGAGAAATGGAGAGTTAGATGTGCCATGACTCCCACATTATTTCTGCTGTAGCTCCGTCACTGCAGACTGTGGAAAGATATGTATATAGGAAAAAAACCCTCAGCATCAGGTTATACATTTATGGACTCCAAGCTAACTGTTGCCCCCAGGCACAAGATCTTAGAGTTTGGACAGATCCTTCAATTCATAAGCATTTTTTTTTTTAAGTGGAAAACCAATTAAAATGTTAGGAATTGCCAAGAAAGGTTTAAAGAACAAAGCATAAAACAACCTTGGTTCACTCCTATCTTTAATACCATATGCATTTCTTGTCTCCTCAGGAAGAATGTAGTGGAACTAGAGAGGATTCAAAGGCAATGGGGGTGTGCAAAGATGACTAAATAAACTAGGACACTTCAGTCTGGAAAAGACAGTGCAAAATCCTGAAAGGCACTGAGTAAAGCTGTAAGAATTGATTGTATGTTGTTTGTGCCTGTGGGAGAACTAAAATGCATGGAGTAAGGCTCAAACAAAACAAAAGGCAGTGGGGGACTTCTCATGCAGTGGGCACATCTGTGCAGCTCTGTCCAAGAGTTCCAAGGGAAACTGGAAACATAAATTTTTCCAGTCCGTCAATTGCTGTGGCTTCAAGATGGTTAAAGAATTTCACAATAAAAAAGATAATGGCCACAGGGGGAGCCTAAGATCTGTGAATCTTGGACAGATTCTGAGTGATCACTCTCCCTGAGGACTGCTGGAAAGACCACAAGTTGGAGTGAGTGGCGATACCTAGCCCTTTTACCAAAATCTTCAAACTAAAGGTCAAGGATATTAAATAGTTATAGTAACTGTCAGAATAAGATATTTCTCTAGGGCAGGAAGAGGAAGCAGCAAGGAATAAAAGACAAAGTGGCATATTAGGATAGGAAAGGAAAACCTGGGAGAGGCTTCTACGTGTATTAACAAGATGTGCTAATAAAGGTTTTGCCATGAAGCCTGGCAGGACAGTGACTCACACGTTTCATAATCTGCTGTGCCAGCCCTGTACCTGGCTCATGGCCATCTCTGAGCCAGGAGAGATACACTGGTTTGGAAAGGCACTTAATGAATGGGCTACTAGGGGAAAATCACAACCCATTTGCAAAGAAAGATAAAAAGCACAATAAAACTTTGGATTTTGCTGAACTCAAGTTACCAAGAGAAAAGCAGGAAGTTTTTTCCTCTAAAAAGAATGAATTCTCTTCAGTGGGAATGTCTGTCCCTGGCAGTGTTTAAGGCCAGGTTGGAAGGGACTTGGAGAAGGTGTCCATGCCTGTGGCAGGGGTGTTTTAACCAGACGATTTTTAGGGTTCCTTAAAACCAAAAACCATTCTGTGATTCCTTCATGGCACATGGAGGACTTCAAGAAATTTTCCTAAAATAGGAGGGTCAAAAATGGAGACTTTAGAGTGTAGGTGTCTTTGGTGGGTCAAATGAGAGAAGGACCAAAGAAAAAATCCCTATTGAAAACCATCCTGTGCATGAAAAGAGCATACCCAATTGACAGTATTACCCTAAAAGAAATAGCAGAAGCCACAGCTCAAGAGAGTAAGAGCTAATCAGGTATTCTGAAGGATAAAGTTTGGGAAAAATTGCACTAGGTTAAAATATGCTTGAGCTGTAGAAAGCACGCAGGTAGGAACTGGAAGAAAATATATAGTCACCATATGTATAGTTAAATTCATAAAGAACTCAAGGTGAGCCACATGACCTCTGACCATGGTCCAGTGTTTGTAGCCATTGAAGGGTGAGATAATGGTGAATGGCTTTTCATGTTCATTAACACATGCAGTTACCAGGTTATTGTGATCAAGTTTCAGTGTGCTTTGGTTTTTTGACACAGTTTTTCAACAATTCCAGACAAGCAAGATCTAAACTGGCTATGTCAGTGCAAAGCTCATCCATCCACATGAGGGCCCTCAGGAAAGGTGAACCTGATTTTATTTTAAACTGGGTCTGTTCCACTGCATTAAGCATTGAAGAGGGTGTTTGTCTTTCAATTTAAAGATGTTTTATTTCAAGTTTCTTTATTCTAATACCAAAACAGAGCTTAGAAGAGGAAAAGATGCATTTTTTATCCCGGAAGTCAATAAACAGTAGTCAGGAAAAAATCCCAAAGGATCCCCTGTTGTGAGAAGACCTTTACACCCTTTAAAGAAATCAAATAATTTGTTCTTGCATATTCAATATGTGAGAGCTTGTCCTTCTGTACTACTTTCCAAGCATCTGCACAGGAGGAATAGAAAAGCGTATTCACATAATTCTGGGTGAACAGAAGAGCCTATACCATTCCATTTCTGTTCTCTGTCTTGATCCCGCTGTGCTTGGTGGGAAAATTGATGGCTCCAGGCACTTGACCAAATGTGTTTACTGAACAGTGCTTAACCAGCTTGATAATGATTGCTAATTCTGAGTCAAACATATTTATCTATGTAACTCAGTATTTTTGTGTGCAATAACCTTTCTGCATGAATTACTTATCCAAGATGGTTGGTGAAATGAAGTTGGATACCATTTCATTTGTACATCTGCTAATACTGTTTTTATTTGCTTGAACTGCTAAATTTTTGTGCAGCTTACAATACATACAGTGTTTTCTTGGGGGTTTGAAGAAAAAATGTCTCATCTATGGAGATAAGCAGAGAAGGAAGGAACCAATGGGTATTTTTCCAAATTCATAAGAAAGAAATTGAGTGATCTGCACAACTTCAGAAGATACAGGTGCCAATGCACTGTGACTGCAGTGCATTAATTTGCAGACTGGCCTTCTGAAACCTGCCCAGAGCCATTGTCACTTTCCAGTTTTGAAATCTGCCCTCTTGGAATAGAAGCACATAAATCTCTGATGCTTGTGATGATACATGCCAAATGCATTTCAATGAAGTTTGCTGTAATGACTGATTTTCATAAATCAGCTATGGCCTTAGAGTATAACTCTGCCACCTAAAAGCATGGTTACCTGGAAAATGCTGGTAGTGTAACATGCCAAAATTTTGTTTTTCTGACACTGGTATAGTCCAATTATGATGGGATTACTTTGGACATTTAAGCAAGAGAATGGGACAAAATCCTCTTTTGTGAGTCTATTTTGAAAGTGATGAATTGAACTGCTGTACCATAAGAAAACCATATCTATCTACTATCTATACTAAAGCTTCCCAAATGCCCACATGCATCACAAAAATGGTAGACATTCTGTTTGAAGAGAAGTATTCTTGTTATAAAAAAAAAAAAAAAAAAAAAAAAAAAAAAAAA
>VZUI01071805.1:0-12497 GCA_013401135.1 Cettia cetti
TCCTTTCCTTTCCTTTCCTTTCCTTTCCTTTCCTTTCCTTTCCTTTCCTTTCCTTTCCTTTCCTTTCCTTTTTTCTCTCTTTTTTTCACTTCTTTTTTTCTTTTCCCTTTCTCTTTTTCTGTTTTTTTCCTCTCCTCCTGTGGTTTTTTTGGTTTTTTGGGGTTTTTTGTCTGTTTGTTTTGGGTTTTTTTTGGTTTTGTTTTGTTTTTTGTTTGTGTTTCCCTTTCAAGTAAGACCAAACTGGGAGAAGCAGGAAGGCTTGCCTGGCAGGCAGCTCCAGCTCTGGGCTACCAAGTGCCACCTCCAGAGCAGCCTTTTCCCTGGCTTTTGGTGTTCCATTTTCTCTGGATGTTCACATACAGACAGAACCAACCTACACTCCCTGCAGCTGAGGCTGTTGCTTGGTTTTCTTTACACCACAGATCAGGGCATCTGATGAGGCCACATTCCTGCTTGCAAGCTTAAATGAATAATTACAAATTTTTACAAAAAATTAGCCCACTGTGGAAATAGAAATCCTCCACAGAGAAATAATAAACCCTGATGAGAGCAACTACTTTAGGAGATGCTAGAATTTGATCCAGGATCTGTGTTTTTGCTTTGAAGCAGTAGTTGTCCTTTAGTTCAGATGGTATTTGTGAATCACTGCCTCAAAAAAATAAAAAGGGGTCTTTTGGCACATTCTTTAGACTGATGACAGGCAAAATGAAGTAGATTCTGTCTCAGAAATCTCCAAAAATAATCTTAGGTTTGACATAACACACCATGTCATGAAGTGATATAAGCCACATAAGCACAAAGCAGGCTTTAAATTTAAAGAAGAATAATCCTATTTTCAGATAGGATACTTTCCATCAATTTGGATAGCAAATATCTGATGAAGAATATAGCCATGTTAATGTTGAGATCCCTTAAAACCTGCAGTTCCTGGTAGGAGGTGGCAGCCTGCTTTCTACCTGTGCTCTCTGAAAGTTGCTCAGACCATGCACACACTCACATGCATTAAAGATTTCTATCTGGAAATAAAGATCTGCACTTTTTACTTTTTTTTTTTTTTTAATGTTTTTAACCCCTCAGCACCTGTGATCCAGAGTTCCCAGGGCTAAAGAGTGATGCAAAATGCATTAATGCTTAGCACTGGGAAATCCCAACTCCTGGTGCCAAGAGGTTCATAAATATAGTAATGAAACCTCTTGACTCAAAAGTGAGCACTATTTAACAGAACAAGCATGAACAGCCTTTAGGAGATTTTGCAGCTGGATTTGTTCCACTGTGTCAGAGCTGAACCTCCATGATAGTAGTTTTAAAAAACAACCGTGCATGGTTAAAAGAGAGAGTTTAGGGAAGCCAGGCAGCCAAAAATTAAAACTAAATCAATCCATGGAAAGGAAAAGTAAATATACCCTACCAGTAAAAGAGGCATCAAGATTCTCCAGCATGAATCCAGTGACAGATGTCAAGGTCTTCGGGAAGTGTCCACTAAGCTTTATTTTGCACATGTTCCTGACCAACTAAACTGAGTATTTTGTGTGATAATTTACAGCAAATCAGTATCAATAAATCAGAATTATGTAAGCAGTCATGTTTATTATATCCTTGTTGCTTAATATTCATGACAGTAATTTATTTTTATAGTACAGTTTCACTGTTATCTCCTCCTTTGCTGTAACTTTGAGACGAGCAAGCTGCAAAAGTAGAAGGTCAGGTAACCCTTTGAAGACAGTAAAAGTTCATTCACTTGGAATTTGCCTGCTTTGTTTTTCTTTTTTTTTTTCCCCTAATGCTTTAGTGGCTCCTTAAAATATTTATACTATCATTCCTAACCTAGCATTATTTATTTAACAAATATCTCTGCAAAATGAGGGTTGCAGAGCAGTGTGGGGATATCAACTCTGCAAATGAAGAATCCAAAATTTCTAGAACTGCTCAATTGAAAATGGTCACGAAATCCAGTGTCAAGATCTGTATGTTAACAGAATACTTTTCTCTTAAAAAATCTAAAACTCACAATTATTTAAGGTTTCCTGACGTTTCTCAATGGCAAGATTTGTTAATCAGGATGGCAATGATAGAAACAGGAGGTTTTATCCACGAAACATGCAGAGAACACACAACTACAACTTCTACCTGCCACTCCTACTGAAACGCCTCATTACTGACTGAGGTCCTAGTAACTTCAGATGTAATACTGCATTCAGATTTAATGGCTCTTTTTTCTTTTTCACATGTATTTTTTGGTTAAAAAAAATGGATTTCAGCTGTGCCAGTTGAGGTACAAGGGCCTCCATTGTTCCTTTAGTGCAGTCATAAAGCATGATTAAGTTTAATGAGAAAGCACAAATTCAAGGATGATGTAGATGACAGGGTGTTCTCTGTTTTCTATAAATCAGAATTCAACAGAATTCTTGATTTTCTTTGCATTCTTTTTCAAAAATATTTTTCTGTCCTGCTGATCCTCTTCACTGTTTCACCTCAGACTGAGTTTGTGTAGCAGAAAAATAATTGAATGTGTAAAACTCTTCTGGTTAAAACAGCCAGTAATTATGCAGTGGCCTCACTGGTATGTCCCCTTGTCTTTCAATTAAGGATGAGATTTTGATGAAGTTGTATTGGTTACTGCACATAATCAATTGTTTCTCATCCAGGAACATATTTTTCATTAGACAGGAGGTGGAGGCCACACAAAAAAAATATTGCTGATCAGATGAATGAAGTCTAAACCTACCTCATCACAAAGATAACATCTAAAAATGCTTCAGGTTTATTTATGGCAAACAAAAAATATGACTAGGCTTCAAGAAATGATGAAGATAAGCAGACATAAAAGACATTTTTATTCTAAGTGTGAACTATCATTAAATGTATTTAGATTTATACCCTATAATTATTATGATTGTAGCAATTAATCAATCAACTGATTAACATGTAGGGTCAGCAGGACATGGTGATCTTATCTTGAAGCTTGAATTAATTAATTATTCCTTACTCTACATTATTATTTTCTACTTGTGTATGTTTTCTCAGTGTCCCTATTGAAAAAACATATCTTTTTTTTTCCTGTGATGTATTGAGTCAAGCAGGGGAAGACACTGACGTACACTTACTAATTTACCATTAGAATTTCAAATTAATTAAAACATTTTTAAAACATTGCATAATTTTTAACTACTTGTTATATTCTAATTAGCAAGGTTCAATTAAATTGTTTTCAACGTAGCAACTTAAGAGCTCTCATCTCTTCAAGTGGAGTCAAATTCAGTGGGTGTATATTGTTGCAATGATATAATTCCATGTTCATTATCCCACAAGCCAGTGAAGTCTCTCTGAGCAGAGCATTTGTTTACTGTCTGTGGCAGTGTGAGGATTTTCCAGTTCCACAGGCTATCCTGCTGTTAGGAGCTCTTCCTGAATTTCGGCTACGATTCAATTTGCTTTATGCAAAGTTATTTTATGCCCCTGCCCATGGCAGGAGTTTGGAATCAGATGATGTCTAAGGGCTCTTCCAACCCAAACCATTCTAGGATCCCATGAAAGCCATCCCTTCCAACAACCCCTTCCTTTTGCTGAACATTTCCTCTGTCTCTTTGCAATATAATTTGTAAATTTGTATCACCGACTAGAACTCTTGCTGGCTCCAGAGGAGACACCATTACTGCTCCCAATTTCCTCTGGTTATCAGCCCCAAATTTGTTTGAAATTCCTGGTTCTTAAAAGCTTGGGTTAGCGGTTCTAATTTTTTTTTCTTCTTCTTTTTCTATCTTATGTTGTTTTATCTTTTTCTCTTACTCCACAGTTGCTAGCAAGCCTAGGAAGCCCTGGTGGTGTTGAAGAAAGACCTAAGTGCTCTGTCAGCACCCATTTCAGTGGCTTGTCCCCAAAAAAATTCAAATTCTCTGTGCTTGTAAAGCCACATTTTCATGCTATAATCACCTACTAATCTGCACTTTGTCTGTACTGTGATGAACAAGGATAAAATAGATTTTATAAGCATCTCCCTGTCCTCCTGTTCTGCTTTGTGGCCGTGGAACAGCCAGCAAGGTGTGGGCACGGTGTGGCTGGGGATGTTTTAGCCAAACAGACCAAGTCTCCACAACCCCCATGCAGACACACAGTGCAGTTCTCCTCTCCACTTCTGCTTTTCTCCCCTTTTTTTTGGTCTGTAACACTCCACCGCAGCGAGTCCGTGTCCTGATTAGGCTCTGCTATTATCTATACAATCAAAAATAAAGGAGATGCTAAAAATCCAGCTGCTGGCTCTCTCACTGAGCTCTCAGGAAAGTTCATATCCCAGCCCCTGGTGGTTTTATTTTCCCAATTTTAGTGCAGGAGATAGCAGTAATAGAAGTGGGTTTGGGGGGTTTAAATAGAAAGGGTGGGAGAAGCAGTTATCATCAGGCTTCAGCTTTGAAATGTAAACTTAGCAAAGACTTTCCTGATGAAGTATACATATGGAACTGCAAAATGCCACTTTTTATCCATTTGTTTTCCTGACCATAACCACGTTTTCACACTGTCAGCATTTTCATTAGAAGCTCTTTTTGTCAGAGGTTTATAACGAGAATGTAAAGATTTGCTATGGGCTAAATCTCAATCCAAGAGCAAATGTTTATACCAATTCTGAAAACAATCAGCTTGCCCATTTGTAGTTATGCATGTGTTCATCATCTGTTACTGCTTGTCCAATGCTCTGCAACTTCTGGAAGGAAAAAGAGACATCTGGAGGAAAAAAAAAAGCTATCCTGCAGATAGCACACTGTATGTTCTCCTGAGTTATTGAATAAGGTACTACAGAAATGCAGCTTTTCAGTCAATACAAATATTTTTTGCTTAAGCCTGTCAAGTTTATTGTAAAAATATTGTAATGTATGGTTAGCCTGGTCTCCCTTTGTGCATTACTCATATGGAATTTGTTTTAAAATTTCACTGGAAATTATTCACCTAATGAACTGAGCCACTTTTGTGATGCCAGGCACGACAAATTCTTTGAAAATGTTTTAGCTTATCTTCTGGACCTGAGGGTTGACAGGATTTTCCTGTCACTTCCACTGCATATCAGTCATTAAGTCCCACGATTTTCTGGGGATGAGTTAAATGCAAAAGATAATTTACAGTCTTTATCCTTCTCTGGCTGTGTTGGTTTGAACAAAAAGGTACATAGAGTGGGCACATATATAACGACAGAAAGAAAAAAATTAACACAAAATAAAGAGAAAAAATATTTGTGCATGTAAGTGTTACCTGTGCACAACATAACTCAAAATTATATTCAGAAATCATAGAAACATAGAATCACAGAATGGGGATTCTTGTTATTACCCCCTGTTATGAGTAGGAAGAATTTCCAGTAGAAGAAATAAAGATAAATAAGGTGTTAATCTGAAAGTTGCCTCTGTTTTCACACAGAAGATGCCTGAGGTGGTAGAGCACTTCAGGAAGCTTTGTAGTACTTGGTATTTACATACAATGCTCAGTGTTACAAGTATTTACTTTATAATATCATTACAGCCATACTTACAAGTCTCTTTACCCAGTAAACCTCAGGAAAAAAAAAAACATTCTGCCCTCATTAGTGTTTCTCCATAAACCACAGTAAAAATTAATTGATTCACCCCATCCTAGACACAGATATGACTCCAAACTTAGCAGCAACATGGCTGCATTCACTTCTAAAGTATGATTAAAGCACTTGGGAAAGTGTGTATAGACCATCCGGTAAAGTCATCAGGGAATTTATTTTTTCCTTTAGCAAATAATTCATGAGCAGTTATAACTCGTTGACAAATCATTGTGCAGACAATGAGAAGAGTTTTTTCAGGATGGGTCATGAGCACACATCTGGTACAAATGTTCTCAGAAATACTTCTCCACCCTGCCATCCACAGCCCTTTTGTCCTTGGGAGATTTCAAGGGAATAAAAAGACTCACCTGAATATTTAGGAACATGCAGGCACACCAGGATATCTACCTGGAAAAGAGCAAAAAAATTAAAAGTCAAAGAATTCTTTCCTTTTTTTAGTTTGACTCACCCAGTTGTGCTTTCAACCAGGAAGCTTTAAGAAGCTAATTAATTATGAGCTAATTAAGGTTTGCAAAGTCATTGTGAGACTGCTAGAATTAATAAAAAATATTTCAGAGGAAGCAAAGGGAGGCACATAGATTATTTTTGTAAATCAGGTGCCAAAGCAAAACAATGGCAGCAGCAGCCCTCTCTGTCCCATTCCCCCACTCTACAAACATTTTTGATCTTTCCAGGCTTCACATTTATCTAGTAAGGGTTAAAGCAAGATTTTAAATCCTATACAAAATCTGTGGAAATATGTGTTCTGCATAAATCTGGGCCACAAAATTAATATACTTGTATACATTTTCCCCATCTGCTCTATTGCTGACACATCCAGCTTGTAGCCCAGAATGTTTTAGAGAAGAAAGGGCCATCTCTATGTTTAGTGCAAGAGTTCAAGTGGAGTTAGAGACTTAGTGGTGCACTCAGGCTTCTCCACTAAACATAGAAAGCAGCTTGGGGTACTTGGGAAGTTTTTTTCAGAATGCCAAACCACTGGTTATTGGTGGGGGAGGGAGGAGTGGTGGGGGTGGTTTTGGTTTTTTGGGTTTTTTTGTATGTACGTGAGGGATTGAACTGCATATTTTGTGGAGAAAAAGTTTCCTTTTGTACTCTTTCAGTCTTGTCAGCTATCATAATATATGTGCGTGCCTGTGAGTACATAATACCTATAAATTTTCCATTAAAAAAAAATTAAAAAACATTAAGGCAAGGGTAAAGTCATCTCAAACCTTCAAATATTGTAGGAGTAATTTTAGGGACTGTGACCTGGGAGAGGCAGCTCTTTTCTGGTTTGTGACCCCCTCACCCAAGCTGGGTGCCTGGGATGTGTTTTCCTGCATTGGGAGGTAAAGGAGGTGTCCCCTTGAAGACTTTCATGCTGCAGGAGCAGTGCAGGAAAGCTTTGTCCAGGGGCTCAGAGGCTGCACTGAGCCCTCCATGGCGTGTTAGGAGGAGCTGCAGCCTGTCCAGAGCCAGCCCTGCCCCACGCTCCCCTGGTGCCCCAGCCTGCCTCTGCTCCAGATGCAATCAAAGTGTGTTTTCCAGCAGGTTGGTTATATATCCTTGGGAGGCAGGTTGGCCCTTTTGTACTCTTTAATTCGTTCACCATAACAGATTTTGAATCTGTGCAGGTTATTTTGCCATAGATGCCCAGTACACTCTGGAATTTTGAATTTCCTAATTTTGAATTTTCCTGTTACCGATTGAAAATAGAGCTGTATTTTTTGGTTTTGGTTTTGGGGGTTTTTTAATGGCTTTTATTAACACTGTAGTGCATGTTTGTGGGTATTGTGGCACATCCATCTTGTGGGCCTATGGACAAAGAGCTGAGGTCCACTGAGCTGACTCCAAGTCATAAATTCAGAAGAATCAGTCTGACAGCTTTGAGTCACCAAAAGTCTCCTCTTGATGTAAGGGTCACCCTGTGGCTTTAAGGTCATGTTTGACTTGTAGTGCCAGGTACCTTTATTGTGACTTCTGTAATCTCAATTTCTGTTTCAATTATATCAAAGCTAAACTACACCAATCAACTTTCTTTTTGCAGATTAGGCCTGTTTAGTGGCAGAGATAGTCTCATATATTTTCCAACAGCCTGATCTTGAGCTCTATCAGAAGTCATCTAGAAACTGGAACCCTTGAAAAAATGCCTTGAACGTTACCTGTATTTTGATTTTTTTATATATATATAATTTTATAAGTAATACATTGTGTCTATGTAATATATATTATATTATATTATGTTGTTTTGATGCATAGCCAAATAATATCACTTCACTAGTATAATAGGGTGGGTGGCAGACTTGGATTATACTTCCTATTTTTAAACTGCCCATTTATTTTTCACCTTCAGCATCTCAGAAATCACCAAAATTACCCTGTGAGGTTTAATTCCTGGGTCAGGCCCACTTTCCAGTCACTCAGTCATCTCCACTGATACAGCAATGCTGCCTTCCACCACACAGAGACCTCAATATTTGTCTTCTCCACACATTAGGCTTTCCCACATACAAGCAATGCATCATATGTTTATTTGACTTCTGTGGCTTCTGCTGGTGACTCACACTGACTGCTTGGTGGTGCTTTTGCAGCCAGCAGGAGAATTATTTTATCACCATGTATAGTAATTCCCATGTCCAGTAAAACACAAAAAACTTAAAGATTATTTATTTTACCTATATGCCAAGTAATATATTAATTGCTACTTAATAAGGCCTTCATTCTGTGAATTACTTTTTTTTTTTTTTTTTTTTTTTTTTTTTTTTGCTTTGGAGCATAAAAATATATTTAAGAGGAAGATAAAGACAAGCAAAGTGGAAAGGGAGACAAGGAACATGGGTTCAAAGGGAATGGGGAGGATCAAATAGAGACTTGTGCAAAGACAACCAAGATATTTGGGTGCCAATAAGAGATTTGCTCACTTTTGTGTTTTGAGACTTGCTTGATGGTTGCGTTCACGAATCCTTGCTGGATTTTTGTTTTTGCCAAGCAACAAAAGCAGGTTTCTTCTGAAAGGATCCCTCTAGGAGAGGACAGTGCCCAGCCCATGTAGTCCAGGAGATGATTTATTAATGTTCATCACCAGGTTTTCATGCTGAATGACCATATGAAACCTCATTTTCAGCAGACACTGTCCTGGAAGAGAGATAACTTAAAACACACTCCAAAATGTTCAGAAACCTCCCAGCCACACTGCCAGGAAGTCAGAGAGGTCCCACACTTTGCTGTTATTGCTGCCCATCCCATTGATGTTAATTCATTAATTTCTTTCCATGAGAGCAGATCTCTGGGTCACCAGGACTTTTTGCAGATACACAAGAGGTCTATGCTGCTCTTAAACATCCTCTGCATTTTGTTTGAAATGGTGGCTGTCATATTAGAGAACTAGTGATTTCCTTTTTCTCTCTCTGCCATGCCTTAATCTACCTGCAATAAAATGCACTGAATTGAAATGAGAAGCTTCCATAAAGATTGGTTGCTGTTATAACAATTCTGCAGAAATCAGTGGAGGATGTTTTCTTTTTCCACCTGTTCATATTTTTTTCCACAGCTTAGACCAGGGTCAGCTCAGCTCTGCTCCATGTTCTCTTCCATTTGCTTCAGTCCCATTTCAGATGCCCCTTTAAAATGCAAACCAGTAACATGGGGAAACTGTTAGTAATTCTTTTATTTGCTTTAAAGGGAGGAGCATACAGAGCAGGGCCTTCATTAGCTCTATGAAAGACTCTGGGTACACCACCATCAGTATTTTAACACTTCATCATTAAGATCAGGGGAGAAACAGGCATTTATAGACCTCTTTCACCTATATATTCCTTGCACTCCTTTTGTCTGTCTCTTCCTCACACTGCTTGCACAGAGGATGCCACAGAAATAGAGGCACATGGGAAGTGGGATTTCACTCCAAGGAGAAGAGCAGAGTGAGCATTTCCAACGAGGACACAACAGATCTTTTGCTCTCATTTAAAGCATGCATGGTGCAAAACCAGGTTAGATAAGCATCCAGTGATATGGCTTTTTCCTTTTTCTGTTTGTCCTTTACACTTGCAGCCTGTAATTGGAAAGGTGTGAAGGTGAGGCACCAAAAATGGAGGAATCCAGGTGCACAAGCTCCTGTGCCATCTCCGAGAAAGAGGGAGCTTAAATTGAAGCCAACTGAGAAATTTAGGTGCACAAATTTAGAACTAATAGTAAACTATCCACACACCATTTTTTTTTGGCAGAGCCACGACCCCCTCCATTTGTCCAGAGTCGCAGAATGTGTGAATGGCTTTGCACTGGAAATGATTCTGAACTTTGCAAATAGCTTTTATTATAGCTCCTCTGTGACACTGCTAGAAAACAGATTAGATCATAGCTCATTTCTCTTTTATTATTCTGACAGTGATTTCATTTGTTCAGAACTTCCATTTTGCCTTTAATATCTCATATGCGGTCACATTTTGGGAGCTTTAGGATGTGCTGGTTCTGCCTGCATGTCTCTCACCTTCGCCAACTCATTACAGAGAAGCATCCTCCCTAAATAACAAATATTAACAAACATGTATGAACTTCAGATGATACAATTCCCAGTTCATTTCCTGGGCTATAACACTGCCAGAGAGGGATCAAATAAAGAGCCTGCCTGATCCCTAAAATAAAGCATGCTAGTGTGGGAAAAGTCCTTTGTTTTATACCTATAAGGGGAAAATATATTAAACCCTGCCCATGCAAAGACTAGAGCAGGGAGCCCTCAGCTAGGACTGCAAAAATAGGAGTTTGATAGCCCAAAACAAGCATTTCAGCCAATCATTCTCTCCTGCAATACATTCCATTTCTGCCCTTTAAAGTCAGCATATTCAGATGCTCTCAAAATGAATGTGGCTGGCCCCAAATAAGACCATTTTAAGACTTGTTTGGGGATTTTTAGCAACATAAAGTCACTGTCCTGGGTTTCCTTTCCTCCCACCTATGTGATGCTGCCAGAGAGGTCTGACCTGGGATTAGGTCCTTCCCACTGGTGTCTAAACATTTCAGCAACCCTTTTGTACCATCGGTCATTGGGATTGCCTGGAATAGCCTTTAGCCTGCTCTGAAGTTATGTTGGGCAAACATCCAGCAGAAAGCTGTTCATTACAAAAGCTGAAAGGTCACTTTTGCACATGTAATATCTTTCTTTCCCAGTCCATGGGCAGTAATTAATGATTTAAGCCTAAAAAACCCAGTGAAAACAGAATACAGTAGAAATAAATACCAATAAATAGCCTGCAAAAAAAAATCCAACATTGTACGTGTCTAGCAAGGATCATTACAGTTAGCTAATTTTTGGAAGTCGTATCCAAGCAAAAAAGCCCTATAATTTTATTTTATACATATTCAGCTGTGACATTATGATGCATTTTTTCCCATCTTATGTCTGGATCCTTTACCTACAAAAGCCAGCTGAGGGTTTGGTTTTTTGGTTTTTTTTTTTTTTTTTTTTTTGCCCTTGGATCAGAGAAAGATTTATTTCTGTGACTGCAGATATTTTAAAATATATTTTAAATGTTTTCTATTATTCCCTCCTTCTGCTCTCCACACATGTTAAAATCCGCTCAGAGCAAGGGTCTGCAAAAGGAGCTGGAAAGGCCTCTGTCCTTTTTCTGGGGTTGTTTTCTTTGTGAGCTTTCAAGTACATTGCATTTGTGTGTGTGTGTGAGTGTGTGTGTGTTTGTGTGTGTGTGTTCATGCACAGGCTTAGTCCTCAGGTGGAACTGTGGTTCCTGTGCTTTCGTTCTCGAAGCTGTTATTCTGGAAGGGAATGGAGGCAGCTGTGTTTACAGCTCAAGTCTTGGCATACATTTACCAGAATCTATTATTCATATCGTTCAGTATCAGGGAGAGATCTCAGGCCACCTGTCTATCTGACAAATTCACCCTTTTGTGAGCTTTCTGTTCATAGCAAATTATGTTCACATTGATGAATTGAGTTTTTATGAGCATTGCTAACTAACATTCTCACAGAAGGCCAGGGGCAATAGACTGCAAGTGTTTCTGGTCCACAAGTAAATGTTAAAAAGAAAAAAAAAAAACCTGCCAGTATTTAAAGACAATTTGCCATGGAGGGATAGTTAAAATATTTGGCAAAGCCTTGATATTTATAAATTCAAGAATGTCTATAAATTATTACAGATAGTATACTTATCACAAACAAAAAATAATAATAATTCTGCACTGCCCCCTGTGAACGTGGAGGGCTCTTTAGTATTCTGGTGTGTTAACAGGTAGACAGTGATCAAAGCTTCTAACAAATCCTTATCAGGGCTTAACACAAGGTGGCAACAATTTAGTTTTGCAGAGGGGATCTTCCTTTGAAAATCATGCAGTGAAATCAGTGGGACAGAGGGAAGTGAACACAAAATGATGATTTACCTGGGCTTTTCAGCATGGCACTGGTTTCCATCCGAGGAGCCACCAGTCATGGGAGCAGCTGTACCCTATAGATTGAAAGATCTGTAGCTGTAGATCAAAATGTTTCCATAACAAGAGATTATTGTCAGGATGTGCTGGGACAACACTGCATCTGAACACCCAAATTCCTCACTCCCCTTACCCTACAGACAATGCCAGCGACAGAGCGTGACCCACCCCTGAGAGCAAAAGGGGGTGAGGTGGGCTGCAAGATACAATCTCCAAATAAATAAACACTCAGCTGCATCAGGTAAATCTATTTACTAAACTCTGAAGCATCCAGTGTGCCATTTAATATGCCTTAGAGCACCTGAGACTCTGCACAAAGTGTCCCAGAAGCTCCTCACGTCTTGGCGCTGTTGGAGTATAACGTGGATACATCAGGGTAAACTCCCTGCTGTGGTGAGCTGCCAGCATCTAAGTGGCTGAATCCCACCACAACTGCCATAGGCATGCTCTTAGGAGCCCACAAAAAAAAAAAAAAAAAAAAAAAAAGGGGGGGGGGCAG